>SJYQ01096254.1:410100-436413 GCA_006410935.1 Redunca redunca
GACAGAGGATGAGATGGTTGGATGGCATCACTGACTCAATGGACATGGGTTTGGGTAGACTCCAGCAGTTGGTGATGGATAGGGAGGCCTGGCATGCTGCAGTTCATGGGGTCACAAAGAGTCGGACATGACTGAGCAACTGAAGTTAATTGAACTGAACTCAAAAAGAGGCTTACAGGTAGTATAGTGGTAAAGAAGGAGCTTGCCAATTCAGGAGATGCAGGAGACCTGGGTTTGATCTCTAGGCCAGGAAGATCTCCTGGAGAAAGAAATAGCAACCTGCTACAGTATTCTTGCCTGAAAAAGTCCATGGACAGAGGAGCCTGCTGCTGCTGCTGCTAAGTCGCTTAAGTTGTGTCCGACTCTGTGCGACCCCATAGATGGCAGCCCGCCAGGCTCCCCATCCCTGGGATTCTCCAAGCAAGAACACTGGAGTGGTTTGCCATTTCCTTCTCCAATTCGTTAAAGTGAAGTGGTGTCCGACTCTTAGCGACCCCATGGACTGCAGCCCACCAGGCTCCTCCGTCCATGGGATTTTCCAAGCAAGAGTACTGGAGTGGGGTGCCATTGCCTTCTCCAACAGAGGAGCCTGGTGGGCCACAATTCATAGGCTCACAAAGAGTTGGAAACAATTGAGCAACTGAATACATACACACAACCAACAGAGAAACAAATGCAGGCTGGTAACAAATGTTTATTTATTTATTTATTTTATTTTGGAGGGCTCCAAAATCACTACAGATTGTGACTGCAGCCATGAAGTTAAAAGACACTTGCTCCTTGGAAGAAAAGCTATGACAAACCTAGACCGCATATTAAAAAGCAGAGACATTACTTTGCCTACAAAAGTCCATCTAGTCAAAGCTATGGTTTTTTCAGTAGTCACATATGGATGTGAAAGCTGGACCATACAGAAAGCTGAGTGCCAAAGAATTTTTGCTTTTGTGAATTTGGAAAAGACTCTTGAGAGTCACTTGGATTGCAAGGAGATCAAATCAGTCAATTCTAAAGGAAATCAACCCTGAATATTCATTGGAAAGGCTGATGCTGAAGCTGAAACTCTAGTACTTTGGCCATCTGATGCGAAGAACTGACTCATTTGAAAAGACCCTGATGCTGGGGAAGATTGAAGGCAAGAGGAGAAGGGGACAACAGAGGGTGATATGGTTGGATGACATCACCAACTCAATGGACATGAGTTTGAGCAAGCTCTAGGAGTTGGTGATGGACAGGGAAGCCTGGCATGCTGCAGTCCATGGGGTCGTAAAGTCAGATATGACAGAACAACTGAAATCAACTGAACAAACAGTTAAATTTTCAGTTAAGATTAATAACAAACTTTTTAAAATTTCAACTTCAATAATTGATCAGTACTCACTATAGGTTCCAAGATCATGAAAGACAAATATTGACTGAGACACCATCACACACGCGTGGAGACTAAGCAGACATACAACTGATACAAGGTGGGATCTTGGACTGAGTCATGGAGCAAAATAGTGACAGTACTGTAAATACTGATGAAATCAGAATAAGTTCTGTAGTTTACTTCATAGCATGGCATCACATGTTAATTTTCTGGCTTTCATCATTGAATATACGATGGTTTTAGTAGTTAATAAGAATAAGCAGATAAATGACATCTCATTTTTGCAAGATGTCTGTCCTATTTTTGCAAACTTTCTATATTTATAATATATTATTTCAAAACACAAAGTTAAAAATTAAATCACCATGTGACTAAAAGGGAAGAAAGAAAGCAAAATAAGTGTTGTATGTTACCAATAAAAATAAACTACAAAGTTTTTCTCAGAGAAAAAGTAGCTCAATTGCATAAGATACAAAGAATTACAAACAAGAATTAAACCCTATGGTTTAAGCAGTTGACAAAAGAGTACAGGAGCCTGTCTAACCTGAAATCCCATGTTTATGTTTCTTTTCCCAAGCAGAAGGGAGTAACATTCACATCCTATCACTTAAGAAGAAGTTTTCCCCCTTTCAACAGTTTTGTTCTTTCATAGTAAAACATTCAATAAATATAAATTTGCATACAACAGTTCCCTTGGCAACCAGGGAAGCTCATATTTTCTGCTTTGGGATATATATTTAATTTTCTAACATAGTTCTCTCTACAATTCCATATTCATGTTATGAAATACTTTTTAAAGTAGTACTCAAACTGAACATGATGTTCTAAAAAGATTTAAGGTTGTTTCCTATCAAATGGTAATATAAGACTCCAAACTACGCAAAAACATGAAAAGGAATTTACGTAGACCTCTATGTAATAATGTTGTGCGGAGGGCTAATTAAAGAGGAGGCTGATATACCTAATCACGTATCAGTAACTGTTCCTCATAATATCAATCAAAAGTTTGACTTAGTAATGATGGAGACACTCAAAAGTAGTGACAGCTGGCTTTCTATTCTCCATGGTGATTTTAACTCTAGACATATTAGGTCCAGCCTTTAAGTGGTATAATTTGAACAATGATTTACCTCAGAAATTGGACATCACCTTTCACAATGAACATGGGAATTCAGCAGTTTCTACAGGATGGGAGTTTCAGATATAAATACACATATAGGGAAATACAAATATTCCAGGTAATTCCAATCATTCAAACTATTTTTGAAAACAAAAAAGTAGACTCAAAACTTCAAGAATGTCTATAAAGGAAGCTTTGATTTCACTTAAATATTGTTGAGGACTTTCCAACTGACTTAGTGGTCAAGAATCAGCCTGCCAATGGCAGAGTCACAGGAGACGTGGATTCAGACCCTGAGTTGGGAAGATCTCCTGCAGGTTAGAATGGCAACTCACTCCAGTAGTCTTGCATGGAAAATTCCACTGACAGAGGAGAAGTGTGACAGGCTCCAGTCCACAGGATTGCAAAGAGCCAGACACAACTGAGCACACACGCACACAGAATTGTTGAAACTTGAGGAACAAAGAAATAAATAGTAGTTAGGAACTGGGGACAAGAGAGGGACTGACTGTAAAAAGGTAGCATGAAGAAATTTTGGGGGGATGATGGAATCTCTGTATCTTCATTTTGGTGGCAGTGGTTATTTGCTACCAAATTATCTATCAATTATCAAAATTAATAGAACTGCATACCAGGAGTAAATTTTACTGTATGAATATTAAAAATATATATAAAATATTTAAAGTATTTTACTGAATATTTCCTCTCCTCATCCTCCTCAACCTTTCCCTTCTTCCTCTTCTTCTCTCCTCCTCCTCCTTCTTCTCTTTCTTCTTCTCCTCCTCCTCTTTTCCCTCTAATCCCCCTCCTTCTCCTGGTCCTTTTATTTCTAATTTGCTTCCTTTGCCATTAGAAATGGCCAAAAAAAGGAGTTGGCACCAAAAGACCAGCATTTGAACTTTAACTCTTATGCTACTTATTGCACGATGTTGGAAGAGCATTTTAACTTCTCTGGTACATTATAAAGAAAATGAATAAGAGGAGAATTGACACCCCATCCATACCATTGTATCTGGGAACTGAGTGAATTTATTGATGCAACAGACTATTAACATTATCACATTTTATATGACTATGAAGCTCACTAAAGAGATATAAAAAGCTTTAATTCATTAAAGATTCAGTTCAGTTCAGTTCAGTTGCTCAGTCGTGTCCGACTCTTTGCGACCCCATGAATCGCAGCACGCCAGGCCTCCCTGTCCATCACCAACTCCCGGAGTTCACTCAGACTCACGTCCATCGAGTCAGTGATGCCATCCAGCCGTCTCATCCTCAGTCGTCCCCTTTTCCTCCTGCCCCCAATCCCTCCCAGTCTTAAATTCTTTAAAATTTTATTCTCTGTTTTGAACTCTTGATTCCATTTTGGGAGACATCCTCTTTGACATTCCCTTTTGGTCCATCAGCTATGATCTATAAATTAATTTCCTGTTACCCATCAAGGATCCTATGGGTTTCCCTTTTACTTCTGCTAGTTTGCTGATACTGCTTACAGGACCTTTGCCTTAATTTTCTCTAAAAGTACCAAGGGTGGAGGTGTTGTACTATTGATAATTCAAAGTTATTCTCATTTAAACAAAAGCAAATGACCAAGAACCATCTCTTGAGCTTGAGAGGATTGAGGGATTTGAAGTAAATCCAGATCATGTAGGAATGTCGTGTTGGGTTTTTTCCCCTTACTATATATGACTAATTATAAGTGAGATTTGGAGTCAGGGCTGGGAACAAGAGGTATAAGCAGAATATGTGCCCAGTTGTTAACTAAGTTTAAGTCATAGATGATACACTGAAGTAGAAGAGTCCCTGCAAACTACCTACCTACCAGTTGCATGAGTATCTTCTGCTAATAATTTTATTCTATTACAATCACTGACTCTATTGTCTTGCTTTTGCATCATTTGGCTTCCCATTTTTCCATATTCAGAATAAAATTCACTTCTGAAAGTCCTAGCATTCCCTACTACCTCTTTCTTACCTCTCTAATATGAAGTGGCAGTTTCTTTTTGTCATATAACTTTCCCTTTTCCAAATTCTTTCTCACTGCTGTCTCCTAGTCTCATTTGATAAGTTTGCTCTCTACTAATGATGCATCCCACTTATCTCATGAGTCCTTGATCAAATACTAACAATGAGTATACACAGACTACATATATATATGAGTGTGTCTATATATGTATATATTCAACTATATATTTAAATGACTAAAACACTAGTTAAATCCCATCAGAACAAACTCCAAGAGAGTGATTCAGTAATTTCTTACTTTTGAAATGTGCTGAAATGATTATTTCCTTAATGATTAACAACATTTAAAGTAGTCTATCACTTTATAGTTGACAAGCTGCAATCTATAGTTATAATTATATCATGCTTACTATAATCTTGTGAGATCATTCTTTTTATCTCCATTTTAAAAATAGTAACATTGAGTCTCAAAAAGAATATGAGAATTTAGGATTGCATGGAGGAGACAAGGCAGGGAATTCCACCCATAATCTGATCTCAAAAGACATGCATCTCCATTCTTTCTACTTCTTCCTCAATCTCATTCACTTAACCTAGCATTAACCTTTATTCAAAGAAAACAAAGTTAGTTCTTCCAGTTTCCCTTTGTAGAACCTGACACAAGCCAGTGATATTCCCAGCTCTGCCCTAGCACATGGCCCCCTGCTCCTGCCCCCACTATAATACAGATCAGGCAGTGGCCATGGTATATGAGATAGTTACATTGATTCATTTAAAAACAAAGGCTTCCAAAAACACGGAAAATCTACAAACTGCAGAACCATTCTTTGAAAAACTAGGTTGACAAAACTGGCTAAATAGGAAGGATATGTTGATTTGATAACACAATATAATTTTTAACAAAAAAAACCTGTATCATGGATTAGCAGATGCAGAAGCCCAAGTAACTTAAGGCAATAGTAACAATCTCTATAACACATAACTATTATTATCATTTATTCTGGTCAGTCAAATAACCCATCTCATTTGACTCTCGGAAGGGAAAGGATTATCTGCCCACTTAAAAATCATGATACTGTAGTAGAGTAATTTGTCTGAAGTCACACAAATAGAAAGGAAAGCATTAAGTACTATAATTTATGCTTTTTCACTCCAATTTTAGGATCCTTTCACAAAGCACACTGTCTTCCCTAAAAGGAGAAACGATAAGTCAAACATGCATTAGTGATTCTTACGTGACTTAGCAGCAGTAGCAGCAACATTATTGTAATAGTAACTAAGCAATTAGGATCAAGTGTAGCTCAGTCAGTAAACACCTATCTGCAATGCAGGAGACCCAGGTTTGATCTCTGGGTCAGGAAGAGCCTCCGGAGAGGGAAATGGCAACCCCCTCCAGTATTCTTGCCTGGGAAATCTCATGGAGAGAGGAGCCTGGTGGGCTACAGTCCACAGAATTGCAAGAGTGGGACATGACTTAGCAACTAAATCACCACTATCAGCGTAAACTTTGGAAAAATTTACGTAATTTTTCTCATATACACATATGTGGATTTTGCATGTAATTCAAGTGGATCTCATAGACCCCCTAAGTCTCAATGAAAATATGGACTCTGAGGGAATATCATGTTGCTCTGGATAAAATCTGCAGAAAATAATAAAATACTATGATTTGAGATTTTAGCAAATGGATTATGTTTTACTATCAATCCTTTTCCCTCAGTCTTTCAAACTTATCCATTCCATTTGCATGACACTGCTTTCTTCATATAGTTATTAATCAGCATGCTTTTCAAGGTTATTTTAAATTACTGACACACAGTAGTCATTTGAAGTATGAATGTTGATTCTATGGAAAAACATTTTCATAAATCAAATCATAAGCAATTTAACTATGGATGTTGTGACTAGTTCTTTTTTGGTTGTTTTTTGCTTTCCTTCTGCTGTCATATATTGCAGCAGACATTCAATGTTTGTTAAACGAAATAACGATTTAAAAGAGGCGATGGGCGGGGGGCGATGGATTATTCCCACTGCAGTGAATAAACAGAGGCTGTGAGCTTCCACCCAGGGAGCTAAGTACACAAATGTGATAAGAGTGGCCCCTACCACAAGCACCCTTTCCTTTCCTCTCTTGATGATCTGGTGACATTCAACACACTCAGAAAATTCTCTAGTGCCTTTTGCTTATGTATTCTACCCTCAGTTCAGTTCAGTCGCTCAGTCGTGTCTGACTCTTTGTGACCCCAACAAAAGCAGTTGCCTATGGGTCCTCTCTCTCTCTTGGTTCCCCCAGCTGCTTGGTTGCACTGGTCCCTCAGTGTTTCCACTACACAACTCCCTCATGGTGTGCAATGCCTCTCTCTCTCTCTCCAAGCTGTGAATATGATAAATTTTGTTTCCCTAAACCTCTTTCTTTTCTCTTCTTGCAACCACACCTGACCAACCATCTCATGAAAAATGCAAAACACGCTCAAATAGTTTCACAAAATAATCATCTACTGCACCCAGCGACACAGCAAGTCAAGACAGACACTGGCATGGAATCGCGGCTGGTCCCGGGCCTCCTGGAGACCGTGAGTGAGTAACCAGGGAAGACACACAAGGTGAGAGCCTTTCGGCATTGGACCTGCTGAGGTCTCTCTGCCTCCTGAGTATCCACTTTACCTCCAAACTTCAAGCACAACTCTGTGTTATCTCAATCATCTCCCTAGACAAAAACCTAGATATACACAAGAAAAACTCACTCCAGAGTGGGAAAAAAAAAAGTAAAAGACACAAGCAAGAGTCAAAGAAAACAGCTATCTAAAATAAAAGCTAACTATTTTTCAGTTCAATTTCCATTTAAAATTCCAGAGATGAAATAAGGATAGCAACTGGCATTGTAGCCTAAAGAAAGTTGTTTCTCTAAGGTGTGTTAATCATCAAAACCAGAGATGGAAGTGACTGCATAAGCCATTTATTTCTTCCTCAAGGCAAGCCAGAAATACACCTTATAGTTTCCTTCCTAAAGTACATACAGTATTTATCATATCCTGAATAGAACCATATGCCATAATAATTCATATTTTATGGGCAAGACAGAGGTTTAAAGTTTGAAGAATAAACTTTAGACTTAGTATCCTTCATTATAACCTTCTTTAATTTTTTTAACAATTGAGCACTACAAGGAAGGAAAATTTTATGGGACATATGATGGCTGAGTTTTCCACTAATAATAAGACTCCTGCAAGCCCTTCAAACGCTATTGCCAGTTGTAGTTAAATGGCAACTGACAGTTAAGTGAAAGCACATATTCCGTTTTAATATGAGTGATTCTGTACATCAGTGTAGTGTTTGACAGTCTGCAAAAATTTAATGCATATAATTTTGATATCATGCAAAGTAGCATGTTTGAGGTGTGGTGAAAGTTTTAATTTAAGACATGCACATCTTTTAGTTTGTTGGTTTTATACAAAGTGGCCTCAACTCACAGCAAACTGAATTATTGTCTGAAAAGCTACTGGCCTTGCAGATAGATTGAAATCATATCTATCATACTATATGCAAAAAATGAGTTAACCAATGTGCAATCCATTCAACAAATACTTATTGAGCATCTACTACACAGCTCCTATGTAAGCCACTTATAAAGCTCCATTTGGTGACTTGTGTAACCTTTAGGGAAGCACTAAAATCTGCATTCTACACAAGTTCATTTTTTATTTTCATATCCTATTTTGTTTAACTTTATTAAGAGTACATTTTCACCAAGAGGGTGGGAATAAAGACAAGAAAACTTTACTGCCTACTCAGCGAAATGTTTAAAATCTCAGTCCAATAAAGGGTCCTGAGAAGCTCACAGCTGGCTTCAACTCAGCGCAATTACGGAATGAAAACATTGCTTTTGTCAAAGCCTGCTTAAAAGTTTCCATGCCTGACTTGCAAATACTTAAAGGAAGTAATAGCTACTTTGCAACCTGAAAGGTCCCAAAGACCTGGGTCAATAGCTCAGCATCTGGTCTGGTCACTGTTTACCTTCTATTAACATTTTAAAACTTAAATGAAGTAATTTCTCTCAATTGCTTTTATATGGCTTTATATGTCCCCAAGGACAGAGAGAGACAATCTGCCTTTTATTGGCCATAAGGACAATTTTGAATTGTTAAGTGGAAAGTAATACTATAAATGGAACTTAGACTTCATGATCACAGGAAGTTCAACTTTTTAAAATTCCTAAACAAAAGAAAGTAATTACTTTATTTTGCTTGCCTATTATTATTATTTTTTTATAGTTTAGAATCACATAACATAAAACACATTCCTCAAAGGGAAATATGTTAATGTTAAAGTCTATAATTGCATCAATGTCATCTGGCAATTAGCTGCTTTTAAATACCATAAACTGGCCCCAGTTTTCCCAATGCAGTGGTTGGAGCAGTGCAGAAAGTGGGAAGAAGAAAGATATTTATTTTGTTGAAGACCTATCTGGAGTAGAGTCCCCTGATGTGTAACTAACCTAGCAAACATGAATAGGAATCTCAGATTCTATGCTGTATTGGGGACTGGGGCTCACTGGATATTTGCTGATTATTAAAAAACCGATCCAGTCCGTAAAGAATGTTGCAAGTTATGTATAAAATTGCAATAAAGAGAGCAGAAAAAGTACAGTGTCAGGAGACAGATGACATGGTTGCAAATTTTTTTTTCACATGTTTACTTTGAATTCTTGTCAGGACACTCTACAAATGTCATAATGTGTGTGTGTGTGTGTAGGAGTATGTGTGTCCATCTATCTCACAAGAGTATTGTGGGATACAACAAAGTATACTGAAGAATGTTACAAATGCTAAAGCTAAACAGTGATGTAAGAGATAATTGTATTTGTAGGGAATGATTTTAAAAATTAATATAACATCTTCCTTCAGAAAAACTTATAAATAAAACTATAATACCATATTTTCTATTTCACATAATTCCCAGTTCCTACATTAAAACTTTGGCCTGGATTTAAAGGAATGTTTCCTATTTTACATTGGCATAGTTATTGTTACCTTTTAAGGGTATGTGGGATTCCAGAATGCTGACTGTTCTTAGTAACAAGAGGCAGTGAAAATTTGTCCCCAGAGCTCCGCATTCTGGAGGAAACTGATGAAATCTTATGTTTGCTTTTCACGGAAATTAAGGGAAAAAAAAAAAAAAACAGTTTGGTAGAAAGCCCAAGTAGGAAAGGAAGCTGATGACTCTGTTGAAAATGAAGGTAGATAGAGATTTTCATTTGACATGGAATCATCAGAAATTGTCACTGTATTTTTTACCTAAAATAATCTCCAGTAACTGAACAGAGCCAGATATATAGCCTTTTAGTGAAGGCTTGTGAGAGAGTAAATATAAGAAAGTGTTTGGAAATGAATGAAACAGAATTCCAAAATCACTTTTACAATATCACTATTATAAAAGAACAGAAATGGAAATGTGTGTGTGTGTGTGTCTGAAGATAGAGTCTTATATTTATCACATTTCTACATAACTTAATAAGATCTCATCTGAGGCTTATTATATGCCTTCAAGGAAATGTAGGCAGTTCTCACCTGCTAAGAATTGGAGCAACAAATCAAAATTAAGGAGCCAGGGTCTCTAACATCCAGAAGGCCACATGGGGTTCCACAGACAAATGGAGATGCTGAGGCCACAGAGTGATGAGTAGAAAGAGTCCTGATTTGCTACGGGTAATTCACAGCTTTCAGCAACTTTTCATCCTTGAACTAGTACCTTATACTGGTGGAAACAACAAAGGCAGCTTGCAAGATCTTTTTTGGGAAAATAGTATACCTCTATCAAGCCCTTATACTGTTCGTGATATTGACTCTATAGATCATGATTAGAAATGATAATGAGAATAACGATAATCAATTCTCAACTGAAAGCTCCACACATCCTCAGCAATGTCTCCCAGGGTCCCACTGTCACTCTCCCAGAGTGACAGAGTCAGGGCTGCAAGGAAGCACAGCGGCCATCCTCTTTGATTTTCCTCTAGGGGACACTGCAGGTCAGGAGCAAACAGGGCGAGGATGAAAGGTTTGTTCAAGGTCTTAAGGGTCAATAGCAGAATCAGAGCTAACTTAGGTTTTCAGACCTTCAGTAAAATATTCTCTCTACTGTATTCACAGTCTCCTTTATAGTTTTTTACAACTGCGGGAAGAGGAAGGAGATAAGGAAATCTAAAGAATTTGACTGCTAAGTCAGCAAGTTCATGTTTAATGGAAAAGGGGGAAAAAATTAAAACACTAAAGCTTGCTTGGAATCCAAAAAGACTTTGAATCTCAGTTTTATAAACTACTGGCAAAAGTACTGAGCCTCTATGATTCTTACTTGCTTGTCTGAAGTTTAACTAGGATATGACTTGTGTTTATTTTCTCTTCCTAGTTTCTAGGACAATATTTTTCATTTAGTAATTGGTAGTGCCTGAGGGAGGCATGATTTTTTAAAATGAATTTGGAGCTTTATAAATACTCTAATTAATTTCCTCCTGTATATTTGTATATACAACATCACTGGACTGTCTGGGCTCTTGTGAGGTCTTTCAGGGATGAGAAGCTCATTGGGTTATTATAATAGATTATAAGAGAATATATAATTATAATACATTGGACCATGCTGAACTGTGACTTTATAAAATCCTCCCATTTGTTCTGATCTGACTTCTCCAGCCATTTCTAAGAAGTCCCATCTTATTTCTTCCTTATATTCACACTGAGTATTGAACACAGTTCTTAGATTTTCCCATTTCTTAGACCTAAATGAATATACTATCTTATTTTCATTGGCAACTATTATAACGTGTACAATGCAGGACAAAACATGCTACGGAAGACATGAAACCAATTCAGAAGCCCATCTAACTGCAAGATGGTTAATCATTTGATGACAGTTTTTCATCCTGCCCAAAGGCAGTCCAAAAATTTGTATAAATGACATGTTGCTAGTTGGACCTCCATTAGCAACATTCCTCTCATTCACCATTTTAGGTTTATAGCTGGAGAAGACATTCCTTTTGTAATCTATAAATATTAGCAATGCTACTGACTATGGGTCAGGGTTAACCTCTTAGTTAGCATATGTAAATAAATATGTCTTCTGCCTTTACCTATACTGGTGAAATTTTCTGGGAAAAATTCAGTCAATCTAGTTATTTCATAATTCAAGTAATACTGAATTATGTATGTGGTCTTTAGTGCATTGAGATACAAACAGAAAACTGCATTCTTGCAATTGTGACTTCATAAAAGCAAATGACATTTGGGGTAACTTACTCCTTCTAAAACTAAAACATTCACATTTGTTGAAAAGCAATCATAAGTCACAACTATTCTTTTCTGATAATTATTAAAACTATAATTTTCTCTTCTGAGTTCTATTTTGCTTAGTAACTACTTTCTATCCTGTTGTATATCCTTTTATGACCAGCTGAGTAGGAGCTGGTGAAATTCTATGTAGTCCATTTCCAATTCATAATTCTTCAGTTCAGCTCAGTCGCTCAGCCATGTCTGACTCTTAGTGACTCCAGGGACTCCAGTACACCAGGCTTCCCCGTTCATCACTAACTTCTGGAGCTTGCTCAAATTTATGTCCGTTGAGCTGGTGATGCCGTCCAACCATTTCATCCTCTGTCATCCCCTTCTCCTTTCTCCTTCAATCTTTCCCAGAATTAGGGTCTCTTCCAATGAGTCTGTTCTTTGCATCAGCTGGACAAAGTATTGGAGTTTCAGCTTTAGCAACAGTCCTTCCAAAAAATATTTCAGACTGATTTCCTTTAGGATTGCCTGGTTGGATCTCCTTGCAGTCCAAGGGACTCTCAAGAGTCTTCTCCAACATCACAGTTCAAAAGCATCAATTCTTTGGTGTTCAGCTTTCTTTATAGTCCAACTCACATCCATACATGACGACTAGAAAAATCATAGCTTTGACTAGACGGACCTTTGTTGGAAAAATAATGTCTATGCTTTTTAATATGTTGTCTAGGTCTGTTATAGCTTTTCTTCCAAGGAGCAAACATCTTTTAATTTCATGGCTGCAGTCACCATCTGCAGTGACTTTGGAGCCCCCTAAAATAAAGTCTCTCACTGTTTCCATTGTTTCCCCATCAATTTGCCACGAAGTGATGGGACTGGATGCCATGAACTTAGTTTTTAGTTTAGTTTCTAGTTTTCTTAGAGTGGACATAATCACTCATCCATTACCATTACTGACCCTATGATATCCTGATAATCTATATAAATTCATGTTCTTCCTACCAGTGAACAATATAAGTGGTAGAGAAAATAAAGTACAACATATTTCATAAATATGTGCTGACTATGATATTCAAATTGTGCATTTATAATCTGCTCATAAGATGATGCTTTTTTTGAACACATACATAGCAGAGTTAAAAAAAAAAAATCCAGAAAATCTAGCTTAAAATCAAGTCTTTGTTATTAAAATAGAAGTTTTGGAATATTATCTGGGTGAATTCCAGGTAAAAATCAAAACAACAGAAATATCTTGCTTTACAGTCTTTCCCAGATAAGAATAAATACTTTGCAAATAAGTATAAAATAGAAAAGAAAGTTGTTTACTTTTTATTTTACTTTTAGCATATTGCACATCTGTTAAAATATATCCAGGGTCAAACTAATGTTTTTAAAATGAAAGCAAAATAAAAGCCCAAAAAGGGAATGAAAGGTGTCCAACTTCATTTTCCAGATAGTTCGAAAATCATCAGCCCATTGTTCAGCACAAGTGAGAAGTAGAAGCTATTCCCTAGATAGTCAGCATCTTCTCACGACACTTCATAATCCCAACACATTGCATATTAGTTTCGGCTGAACCAGATGCCAAATGGGAGAAATTTTACAGTACAGAGAAGTCAGCATGGTGGAATGATACAGAAAATTTTAGCCAAGGCACATCCCCTTGGCTCTCAGTTCCCTTACAGCTGCCACAATACTTCCCAGAACACATCACATACAGTACACTCTCCTGACATCTGCCTCCCTGTGGTCCCAGTGAGAATTCTACAGGTTGATATATTATATTCCACTCAGGACTGGAGCATGAGATACCTCACCGGGGACACTTGATTAATTCTGCAAAAGCACACATTTATCAACAGAGTGTATACACATAAAACTTCCAAAAATAATATTTATCATAAGGCAGCTTACCATAAAAATGTATATAAGAGGAAAATATAGTGTTAGAAGGAAGGATCAAAATTATACAGAAGGAGTGATACCTGGAAAGATATACAATAAAATTGAATAGTGGGATAAAGTGGATGAGGGGACCCCTTAAACTAGGTTGGCCAGGAAGACCTCTCTGAGGAGGTAATATCTGAGCTGAGACCACAATAGCAAGACCAGGAAAGAGAAGACTTGGAGAAAGGTATTCAAGGCAACGAGAAAAGTGCAAAGGGTCTTAGAAGAAGTCCTTTGGTTTCTTTGAGAAAAAAGAAAAAAAAAAAGTGCTGCTTTGTCTGGAAACTCACAGGCTGGATAAGAAAGCAAAGTCCAGATCATCTAAGGCATTGCAGGCCAAGGTAAGGAGCTCAGATTTATTGCTAAATGATAGGAAAATTAATGTAATTTATACTTAGGCTGAGCTCCATAGAAACTAAGATCTTTATACTTGTTTTTCCCTAAGCAAGGAAAAATAGGGCTGTCATTGAAAAAAAAAAAAGGCACCTGAAAAAAACAATCAACAAAAATATTCTTTCTTCCGTTAACTTGCCTTCCTATTTACTAGATTTTATTCTTGCCCATCCCCCAGCCCCCAGATTCTTTCATAAATCCTAGTTCCAATTACAGCAGAAAGAAAAGGACAAACAGAGATAGAATGAAAACTAACAACAGAAGTGTGATGGTCAGTTTCATGTGTCAGATAGGCTGCCATCCCCGATCAAACACTAACCTAGATGTTGCTGTTAAGATGTTTTGTAGATGTGACTGACATCCATAGTCAGTTTACTTAAGTGAAGGAGATTATCCTAGATATTCTGAGTGGGCCTGATTCAATCAGTTGAAAGGCCTTAAAAAATAAAATTTCTTCTTCCCTAAAAAAAAAAAAAGAACTCTCTTCTATAGCAGCAGCTTCAGCTCAGGACCAAGAGTTCACGTCTGCTCTTCCTGATGGCCTGTCCTGTCGATTCCATACTCACCTGCCAGCTCCCAAATTGTGCAAGCCATTACCTTGCAGTAAATCTCTTAAAATACATCTTGTTCTATTGAACCTGACTGATCCTACGTCACACTTACTTTGAAGTAAAATAAAATCTATGCCAGACATCAAAGAGGTAAGGATAAGCATAATTCCTTCACTTCTATGACCACACAAAATGGATTTATCTATGTGGAAGATGAAAACAGTTAACAGTCAGCCTGTATAATGGAGCCAAATTCAAAATTCCTTAGTTCTGGACAGATGAATTCATGGACTTCCCAGGTGGTTCAGTGGTAAAGAATCCTCCTGCCACTACAGGAGACACAGGTTCGATCCCTGTGTCAGGAAGATTCCCTGGAGAAGGAAGTGGCAACCCACTCTAGTATGCCTGCCTGGGAAAACCCATGGACAGAGGAGCCTAGTGGGCTACAGTCCATGGGGTTGCAAAACAGTCAGACACAATTAAGCAACTAAACAACAACAATCAGTATAATGCTGGCAATTGAAAGTACTAGCTGCTTTAGACTGAAAACCGAATGACACTATGATTCTATCCTTTTGTGGGGAGGAAGAAAAAGGAACCTAAAGCAGCAGTAGTTCCTAAACCTGGGGGCACAAAAGACTCACCTAGGTAGGTTATATTAATTTATTTATTTTAATATTTCGGATGCAAAATATTTAACATAATATCTACCAATTCAGACCTTCCGGGTCTGTGAGCTCCAAACTTGTGTTTTAAAAAGCTTGAGATGCATCCTGAGACACAAAGCTGCTTGGGACATCTGACCTAACAATGTGTCTTTATGCTTCCCTGGTTCAGGATGCAGTGATAATAAGAAAAACAAAATAGAAGGTAGGCTGTATTATCTTTAAAAAAAAAAAGAGGTAATTTTTTTGCTATCGATCTAGATTTGCCTTATACTTAATCACAGAGAGCTTATTTCATCTGTCCTGATGCATGAGACTTCTGATTTCCCATATTCTAGAACAGTGGTGGTCACACCAAGTTCCTGGAGGTATTTCAAGGACTGTAAGACACAGAAGAGACACAGTTTACCACTAAAACTCTCTTCATTCATTGTTATATTTTTCTTCTTTTTTAAATTCAGAACCATTCAAGAATTTTCATTTGAAAAATGACTTCTGCTAATTTTAAGAAAAGTGGTTTGAAAATAATGGCTCCAGTTTTTGCATCAATTTTTTAGTGATCTTTTTGACTTAGGTTATCGATGGACTCTGACATTAATAACTAAACACTTCAAAAAGAGAGAATGAGAGAGAAAGTGCAGAAAACATAAGCTTGATATTATACCTTTGACCTATTTGAAAGCTATTATTTTCCATTTCTTTGGCTAACGGTACCTTATGTAATATATAAAATATTCATACACATATTCTCCTGGAGCAACTTATCCTATTTGAAAACTTATATCTGATTGCACTATAAGGACAACAGCTGGAGATCAACTGCAACATGTTTTTGAAGCACTGTTTCTTCTTGATCAGTATCACATCATTCACAAGTTTTAAAAAGTCCTGTAAGACACAGGGAAGGGATTGTTCTTGCTCTTATCCACATATACTCCAAGTCCTGGAATCTTCCAGAGAAACAAAAATAATAGTTAAAAAAAAAATAGCTTTGCAGGTGTGTGCATATGTGCCAAATAGCATTTCAAGAACTAAACAGCAGTAGTAGAATTTGGTTCACATTTTGGCTTCAAATTACAGAAGACGTGAGTAAGGGCACATCCATGACTCAGTGTTCAACCCTTGCCAAAGGAGCAGTTTTCTAGGAAGAAAACTACAGGGGGGGAAAAACCCAGAAAGTCAGAAAAAAGAATAGGCAAAAAAACTGCTATACATGTTGATAACTCACGCTCATAACTAAATGTTGACAATGCCATAAACAGCACAGGCTCAGTGCTTAGAAAAGAGAAATACACATACATAAGGTCTACCCAATATTTTTGCAGACACGTGGTTATTTTCAGTCACATTAATTAAGCTCTGTGCATGGTGCTTGCACATAAATAAAACCAGATGTTTAAGTTGTGGTTCAACTCTGTATTCTCTCACATCTACTACTGCCCTTCCTTACCACACTCCAGAAACTGGCTTTTTGCCTAAACAGCAAGGGAGGGAAGGAGAGAATTTTAAAAAAATAGTTCTGGGGTTACAGGCTTACTTTTCTCTTGATGAGCAGTTGATGTGTGGTTAATATAACTGGCTTTCGTGACTTCTCTAAGGGAAAGTGGAGAATTGTAGTTTTCTCCAGGCAATTGGGATCCTAAAAGGATTATTTATTCATCACGCTATCAATTTATCAACCATTGAGACAACTATGTTTCAATCTTGTCAGTTACAAGCATAACTTAAAACTCACTCTCTGAGGGCATAATGCCAAGTAAAATAAGCCAGGGAAAGACAAATACTGTAGGATATCACTTATATATGGAATCTAGAAAATACAACAAACTAGAGAATGGAACGGCAACCCACTCCAGTATTCTTGCCTGGAGAATCCCATGGACAGAGGAGCCTGGCAGGCTTCATAGTCCAGAGGGCTGCAAGAGTAGGGCAGGATTTAGCCACTAAAACCACCACCACCAGAGAATATAACAAAAAAGAAGGAAACTCACAGATATAGAGAACAAACTAGTGATTACTACTTGGGGGTGCAGTAGAAGAGTAGGGGACTAGGAAGTGCAAACTAGTATGCATAAAATAAATTACAAAGTTATGTTGTACAACACAGGGAATACAGCCAATATTTTCTAACTATAAATTTGAATGTAACATTTAAAAACTGTGAATCACTATAGTGTATACCTGTTACTTATATAAGATAGCAACTATCTTTGAATAAAAAAGAATAAATCAAAGCCTAACAAATTATATAAAAAACTCACTCTCTGATACACAAGCAGAAGAAATGCACACACACACACATAAATAACAAGTGTTAGTTAACATGTGAATATGGAGAGAATCCTTTCATGGAATTAAAGTCATTAGGTCTGCCTCCTATAATAATGCATTTCTCAATATGTATTCTGAAGCACACTTGTTCCACAAAATGTAACATTGTTTTCAGGATTTAAGTAAGTTTGAGAAGTGCTAGGTTACACAGTTACAGAGATTTCCTTAGTGAGAGACTTTCAGAGCTTCTACTATGCTGATGCACACTGTGAATATTCAAGAGAGCAATATTGTATCTTCTCTCTTAAACAGAGTTGACTCAGAGTTTTGTGGATTATCCTGTGAGCGTAGTGATCTTCAGGACATGTTGTAAGAAATGCTAATCTCAGTTAACCTATATATCTGTCCAGGCTCTGGCTGAATTTTTCCTGAGTGAATTGCTACTTTCCAAAAAAGTCCATTGTGTCCTACAAAATATCTAAATCAAACATAATCTCACATTGAACCATAATCAACTTCCCTATAGCTTCCACCACTGCTCTTATTTTTGTATTTTGAAAGGCCAAAAGCAGGCATAATGTAATCCCTTTTTCTAGTGATATATCTTGGGCAACAATTGTATTCCCACACAGGCTTTCATTGTGCAGGGAAAAAACAAACAAACAAACCTCTAGTTCTTAAATAAATGTGTTAAACTACATGCTCTAATCCTATCTGAATGTCTTCTTTAAGAGAAGGCACCCAGAAATGAACACAAATTTAGATATGCATAAATAGATGAAGTCTTAGATCTTGTTAGTTTTTGTCTGGTGGACATGTCTTACTGATTCCTATTAATTTACCAAAGTTTTTGAGTCCTCATAAATTTCGTGACAATGTGTGAATGTATGTATTGATTTTTTGATAAATGTTGGGAGAACACAAGTCTGCTAAATTTCATTTGCCCTTCATCACAGAAACTCTTCTGCATAATAAATCGGTTCTCTTTTCTCAGTCACCTTACCTCAGTCTCATGCACATTTTACCATTTTTGAGAATGAGGTGTAGTATCCTGGTGTATGCGAGCTCAGTTGTGTCTGACTCTTTGAAGCCCCTTGGGCTGTAGCCCATCAGGCTCCTCTGTCCATGGGATTTTCCTGGCAAGAATACTAGAGTAGGTTTCCATTCCTCCTCCAGGGGATCTTCCCGACCCAGGGATAAAACCCACATCTCCTGCATCTCCTTCATTGACAGGCAGATCCTGGTATTTTCTACCAAAGTCCTCTTTCCAATTTAATACTTCTTCATTATCTGACACCATATAAATCCTTTCAAGCCATTACAAAACCACATGATATCAATCAGAAAACATTTCTCTAGCTGGTCATGAATATTAGAATATCATAAAAGGCACTGTTTGAAATAAAATGCCTTCTGAAATTAAGATATTGATCTGTAACTATTTCCTGGTCTGCAAACCCAAGTAGCCAGTCTCATAGTTGTAGATAATGCAATTCTAATTAATTCACCATGTATGGCATCTTTAACAGTACCATCACATAATTTGATACGTTGTGAATGTTATGGGATGGAATGGGACAATGTTAATTGTAGTTGATGTAAGTCCAGGTTAGGATTTGAAGAAAGTGTGTTGTCAACAGATGACAAGTCACTTTGAATGACAGGAGAATGAGGAAGCAAATGAAGAAAACTATCATCATAGTCATGATGATAAGCAACCAGTACACAGAAAGGCTTTTGCTTTCATTTTTGTTTTTTTTCTTTATAAAAAATGGGAATGGGAAAATAGGTGACATAGACTTTTATAGTATCAAAATAAATAATGTCACTTCACTCTTTGCTCAAACAATGCACTTTAATGTGAAAGGGATAAAAAATTTGCTCAGTCTTCTGTACTGCTAAAAAACCAAACTCCCAAATGGATATATATCCTGGATATTCAGTAGCTACAGTAATATTTTACCTAAAGAAGAGATGAAATTTAAAAAGTTATATAGCTTGGTCTACTTTCTTTTGAAAAATGAAAATAAGCAAACGAAAACTGCCATTTGGCAAATTCAAGAGTCTTTTTGAATTGTCAGTCCTTACAAAGTCTCTCATCTGTAAAATCCCCAATGATTTAATTGCAACATTTAAAATAATAAATATCTGCAATACATGTTTGTCATTTTAAGAACAAACATTACTTTCAAATTACTTTTTCTCTCGAGGATTTAATCTGCCAGGTTTCAGCCCACAGTGAATTCTTGCAGCTGGGTTAGGATCCCTCAAGAAAGGGCGTTCAAAACAAAAATGCTGAGGGAGGCAATTCAGCCAAGGAAGGCATTTCAGCTGTGGAGGAGGGTGAAACACTTCTGAGCACAAGGTTTTCCCTCTCAAGCCTGGAAATGCCATCTTACAAGGATTTTTCACTGTTCATTCTACTCATGCTTTCACAAAAATCAGATCTTACACACACACAAAAAAAATACCAAACCAAAACAAACAAAAAATCCTCTAGAAAATAGTTCTTGAGGGAACACAGTTTTGCTCCTGGTAACTGACATTCTCAAAAAAAAAAAAAAAAAGACAAAATAAATCAGAAAAGTTTAAAATAGAGGTGAAGTATTACCATAGGGAAATAGTTTTAATTAGCATTTATTGAGTTCTTGCTCTGTGCCTAGCATTGTTGTTCTCCTTGAGGGAAATTATATTATATTGCCACTTTACACAAATATAAACTGAAATCAGAGAGCTTATTAATTTGACTAAGAACATGTGGTTGTGTATACACAAGTGTAAAGAAAGTTTATGTATGTGAGTATGCATATGTGTGTGTTTATATGTGTGAGTGCATAAACATGCATATATATAATCTTTACTGATGTATAATTGGTGGCCAACAAATTGCAATATTAAAGAACACAACTTGATAAATTTTAACATATGTATTCACCATGAAGGCGTATCATAATCAAGATAATGAATATATCCACTGCCCCTACAAGTTTCTTTGTGTCTGTTTGTAATCCATCTTTTTTCCTTTGTACATTCAAAGGCAACTACTAATATGCTTTTTAATGGAAATTTCTATCCACTTTTCTATTCAATAGAATTTTACGTAAAAGAATTTATACAACATATAATTTTTTAACTGGTTTCTTTCATTCAGCAGTTTGAGATTCAAGTATGGTGTTCCACATATCAGTATGTGAAATTATTATCAATTATTCCTTTTTATTGTTAAGCAGTATTCCATTGGATGGCAATACCACAATTTGTTTTGTCATATTCTTTTTTTTTGTTTTTGTTTTGTCATATTCTTGTTGGTAGATATCTTATTCCAATTATTAACAATAAAAATAAAGCTACTAAAAACATTCAGGTACAGGTTTTTAATTTCTCTAGTGATTTTTAGTATCTTTTCAAGTACTTATTTGCCATCTTTATATCATCTTTGTTGAAGTGTCTAGTCAAATATTTTTTAATTGGATTATCTTATTATTGAGTTGAAAGGGTTCTCTACATACATATATACATATCCCTTGTCAGATACATATTTTGCAAATAATTTCCCTTGGACCGTGTCTGTCTTTTCATTTTTATTACAGTGTCTTCTGAAGAGCAATACTTTTAAATTTCAGTGGGGTCCAAGTTCTTCATTTTTCTTTCAGAGTGTAAATTCCACTCCCAATTTAAGAAATAATAACCAAATTCAAAGTTACCAGGATTCTTCTCCTATGCTTTCTTTAGAAGTTTTATATTTTAATTCTTACATGTAAGTTTATAATCCATTAGAATTAATTTTTATATATAGTGTGAGATAAGGATTGAGATTCTTTTTTTTTTTTTGTATATGGCAATACATTTTTCCATCACCTTTTGCTGAAAAACAGTATTCTTTCTCCATTGAATTTCCATGGTAACTTAGTTGTCTATATATGTGGAGGCTTATAACTAGACTCTATTATACTATGCTCTTAATCACTATAGAGAATTACACTCAGAGGTCATTAGCTAAACAATGAAGTCACTGAAATAATGCCTAATCAGAGCCCCCAACACCCATTCCGTACTTCAGTTCCCAAAAGTCTAATTAAATTAAAAGACATTTGCTCCTTGGAAGAAAAGCTATGACAAACCTAGACAGCGTATTAAAAAGCAGAGACATCATTTTGCTGACAAAGGTCTGTATAGTCAAAGCTATGGTTTTTCCAGTAGTCATGTACGGACGTGAGTTGGACCATAACGAAGGCTAAGTGCGAAAGAATTGATGCTTTTGAATTGTGGTGCTAGAGAAGTTCTTAAGAGTCCTTTGGACAGCAAAGAGATCAAAGCAGTCAAACCTAAAGGAAATCAACCATGAATATTCATTGGAAAGACTGATGCTGAAGCGCTAATACTTTGCACACTAGATGTAAAGAGCCAACTCATTAGAAAAGACCTGGTACTGGGAAAGATTGAAGACATGAGGAGAAGGGGGCAGCAGAGGATGAGATGGTTGGATGGCAGCACTGACTCAATGGACATGAGTTTGAGCAAACTCTGGGAGATAGTGAAGGACAGTTAGGCCTGGCATGCTGCAGTCCATGATGTCACAAAAAGTCAGACACAACTGAGCAACTAAACAACAAATAAATGAAGCAATTTAGGCAATGACAGTTTCTGGCTTCTATAATTATAGTGTTCAAAAGAAAATCATAGTCCGAGGAACCTGCATCTTGAACACTCTGCAGTGGCCTGGCCTGGTCTCTGAGGAGCTGGTAAAGTTGTCACTTGCTACTCAGTCTGACCTGACAGCTCATCTCAGAAAGGATATTCAGCTTTGTCTTCTCTTTGGGGTGTTGGGGAAACACAGGGAGAAGATTATAGAATCTCAGAACCAGTCGGGCAGTTCAGCTGTTTGACAACATCTTTATCATGCTGATACCTTTATTCAGTTATCAAACTTTGATTGGATTCCTACAAAGAAGTCAACTCTCTCACTCCCTTTCTCAGGGCAGCCTGATCATCTATGGAGAGTCCTCATTCTATGATCTTGCACAGAAGTTGCTTTCTATGCAACTTCTATGATCCCGAAACTCTCACCTATGAATCCAAGCTTTGTGGCCTCACATGGATTTTACCTGCCCGGCCATCAGTCATATGAAGACACAGTCAGTTACTCCCCTAATCGCCCTACCCCATTCACTGTTACTGGGGGGGGCGGGGGGGGAACTAAGGAAACTAATCTTAACATTCTCTCCTCTTCACATTATAGAGTTGCATGCCCCTTACCATCTTGTTCTCTCCTTTGAATACCTCTCCTTTTATAATATCATTCTTAAATGATTAGCCCACGACTGAACACAATCTTTCAACACGGGTATCACATGGTAACGAGAACACTGACCTCTGTGCCTACAAACAAGCTTTAATAGGGCATTTTCGAGTTAGAATAATAACAAGATGTGCATAATATATGTTCTCATGTTTAGTAGTCTCCTTCTTACTTATCCAAGTTTGTTTTAGTTTGGATTAAACTAGACAGTTTCAAGCCGATTCTTCTGCCAAAGAGTGATGTTACATTTAATTTTTTATAAATCTAAGTTCTGCAAAATTGCAATTCACATTAATATGTTTTTAATTATTCTCCCTTACTTGAATAACAACCATATGTAACAAAATGTTTTTCAGTTCTTATAACAAGTACCTTTAGATGTTAAATAAAATGTAAGCAAAATTCTGGGGTAGAAAGTCTTGCCAGATACAAAGTGTTACTTTTCTCTTTCTCTAGTTTCACCAAATACCAAAGGGCCCAGTACTTAGATATGTAAGGCATCTGCTAATTACATTTCAAGAGTCAGGCAATGGTCATATTTATATTTCACAAAACTATCACATTCTCTTGAGGGAAGTCAAAGATTATTATGTGGGCATTGAAGCAAGAATGAATAAAATAGACTCTGGTTTCCAAAATGAGAATATAGAATACAATATCATTCTCAGTTTTATCCTTCTGGCTTTACTGATATCTTTGATTAATGATAAAAGTAATATTTATAAAGTAATTCCAGGTAATACAACTCTAAAAATAGCCTATATCTTTCTTACTCTTGGCATGTATCATACTTTGCAATTAGGTATTATTTGTATATTTGTGTTGTAAGGATGCTTGTGTTCCTCTCTCCCTTCCCGGTTCATATGCTAATGCCCTAACTCCAGTGTGGCTACATTTGGAGATAGGGCTTTTAAGAAGGTAATTAAGGTTGAATGAAGTCATAAGGATGGGACCCTGAGCCATAGAATTGGTGTCTTGGATCGGGCTATAAATCAGAGGTTTTTATAACACCCTCATTAGATTTGATTAATTCACTGGAGCAGCTCACAGAACTCAGGAAAACCATTTTACTCACTAGATAACTGATTAATTATAAAAGAAAATAACTCAGGAGCAGCCGATGAAAGAGAGGTCCCGGGCAAGGTATGTGGGAAGAGGCACAGGGCTTGCCCTCTTCAGTTATGCCACCCTCTCTGCATCTCCCTGTGTTCATCCAAAAGCCCTGGAGGGTTTGGCCTTTGGGACTTTTAAGGAGGTTTTGGTACAAAAGCATGATTCATTGGCCATTGGCAGCGAAGCTTAGTCTCCAGGCCCTCTCCCCATCCCAGAGAAGTGTAAGCTGGGCCTGAAAGTTCCAATGCTCTAATCACCTGGTTGCTTCAAGCAGCCAGCTTCCATCCTTAGGTGACCTAAGAGCTTTCAAGAGTCAACCCATTAACATAACGCAAGGCATCTTCATCACCCTTCCCCTGGGAAATTTCAAGCGTTTTTGAAGGTGTGAGGCAGGAATCCTGGATAAGCACCAACTGAGAAGTATATTTTGGTCATCTGAATGACCAAAAATATATTTCTTACAAATCATAATATCACACTCTGAAAGGCCATATCTATAGGAAACATTATTTCGGGAGAGTATGGGTGATAATCAGGGCTAATTCTTGCCTCTTTAAGAGTCTTAGAACATAATTAAGTTTCTAGGCACTAACAGAAATGGCAGAGACATTTTCCTAGCTGCAGGCTACTGGATGCCTTAAACACGCCAGCACGGTCTTATTTCATGAGTCCAGGAGACTGGAGTAGAAAAGCACACACAGCCGCTCAGGCCTCCCCACTTCCTCTGCCTGGGGAATGTCCTTAAATCCAGGCTCTGCCCAGACACTGCTCTGTCTTACATGGGCTACCCTTCCCAGGCCTCAACAGCCCAGACAGGCTCTCTGCCTTTACCACAGGCTAAAAACACGTCTTTGGAAAATGTGACCTCATTCCAGGGTGACTTGGGTTCATTTATAATGGAGAGAACCCGTGAAGCTGCTGCCAACCTTCAGACAAAGGAGAGGGGATAGAGGGAAACAGACAGTGATGTAGAGCAGAAAGAGATGGAACTCAGAACTACTTATAAATCAATTCTGAGACATTTGAAAGGTCTGACTTTAAATATCTTCTTATCCTTTTACAGCTGCCTTTTTACACAGTGATGAGTAACTTAGAGTCTTGCATCTCGGGTGTGATCCCCAGAGCAGAAGCAAAAATATCACGTGGGAACTTTTCAGAAATGCTACTGAATAGAAACCACATTTTAATAAAATAGCCTAAGTGACTTGTACATACATGAAAGTTTGAGAAGTACAGGTTTTCAGGGTTAGGAATAAGTTGAAACCTACCAGTTCTGGTTCCCAGTCAGGCCCTGGATGAACTCTGTACTCCCTCACAACCCTCTCCTGAGACCTCTCTACATCAGGGCAGTCCCTGCTCTTATCCCCTGGGAACAGAATCTTGTATCACTCCCCCACCTGAAGCAAACACTTGGTCCTTTGAAGGTTTCCCATAGGTGTCTACCTAAGTTAATGATGTGGATGTGAAGAAGGAAGAAAGAGGCTTCCAAACCTCACAGATCCTCCTGTAAGAGACAAAATTCAATCAAACTTGCTAAGTTCAGTTCAGTTCAGTTCAGTCACTCAGTCGTGTCTGACTCTTTGCGGCCCCATGAATCGCAGCACGCCAGGCCTCCCTGTCCATCACCAACTCCTGGAGTTCACTCAGATTCACATCCATCAAATCAGTGATGCCATCCTGCCATCTCATCCTCTGTTGTCCCCTTCTCCTCCTGCCCCCAATTTCTCCCAACATCAAAGTCTTTTCCAATGAGTCAACTCTTCGCATGAGGTGGCCAAAGTACTGGAGCTTCAGCTTTGGCATCAGTCC
Organism: Redunca redunca; assembly: GCA_006410935.1. Lineage (NCBI taxonomy): Eukaryota > Metazoa > Chordata > Mammalia > Artiodactyla > Bovidae > Redunca > Redunca redunca. Next base: position 435,868 of record SJYQ01096254.1, read on the forward strand.
TTCCAAAGAAATCCCGGGATTGATCTCCTTCAGAATGGACTGGTTGGATCTCCTTGCAGTCCAAGGGACTCGCAAGAGTCTTCTCCAACACCATAGTTCAAAAGCATCAATTCTTCGGCGCTCAGCCTTCTTCACAGTCCAACTCTCACATCCATACATGACCACTGGAAAAACCATAGCCTTGAATAGACAGACCTTAGTTGGCAAAGTAATGTCTCTGCTTTTGAATATGCTATCTAGGTTGGTCATAACTTTTCTTCCAAGGAGTAAGCGTCTTTTAATTTCATGGCTGCAGTCACCATCTGCAGTGGTTTTGGAGCCCCCCCCCCCAAAATAAAGTCTGACGCTGTTTCCACTGTTTCCCCATCCATTTCCCATGAAGTGATGGCACCGTATGCCATGATCTTCGTTTTCTGAATGTTGAGCTTTAAGCCAACTTTTTCACTCTCCTCTTTTACTTTCATCAAGAGGCTTTTGAGTTCCTCTTCACTTTCTGCCATAAGGGTGGTGTCATCTGCATATCTGAGGTTATTGACATTTTTCCTG
>SJYQ01096254.1:436824-566122 GCA_006410935.1 Redunca redunca
GTTTTCTGAATGTTGAGCTTTAAGCCAACTTTTTCACTCTCCTCTTTTACTTTCATCAAGAGGCTTTTGAGTTCCTCTTCACTTTCTGCCATAAGGGTGGTGTCATCTGCATATCTGAGGTTATTGACATTTTTCCTGGCAATGTTGATTCCAGCTTGTGTTTCTTCCAGTCCAGCGTTTCTCATGATGTACTCTGCATATAAGTTAAATAAGCAGGGTGACAATATACAGCCTTAACGCACTCCTTTTCCTATTTGGAACCAGTCTCTTGTTCCATGTCCAGTTCTAACTGTTGCTTCCTGGCCTGCATACAGATTTCTCAAGAGGCAGGTCAGGTGGTCTGGTATTCCCATCTCTCTCAGAATCTTCCACAGTTTATTGTGATCTACACAGTCAAAGGCTTTGGCATAGTCAACAAAGCAAAAATAGATGTTTCTCTGGAACTCTCTTGCTTTTTCCTTGATCCAGCAGCTGTTGGCAATTTGATCTCTGGTTCCTCTGCCTTTTCTAAAACCAGCTTGAACATCAGGAAGTTCACGGTTCATATATTGGTAAAGCCTGGCTTGGAGAATTTTGAGCATTACTTTACTAGCATGTGAGATGAGTGCAATTGTGCAGTAGTTTGAGCATTCCTTGGCATTGCCTTTCTTTGGGATTGGAATGAAAACTGACCTTTTCCAGTCCTGTGGCCACTGCTGAGTTTTCCAAATTTGCTAGCATATTGAGTGCAGCACTTTCACAGCATCATCTTTCAGGATTTGAAATAGCTCAACTGGAATTCCATCACCTCCACTAGCTTTGTTCATAGTGATGCTTTCTAAGGCCCACTTGACTTCACATTCCAGGATGTCTGGCTCTAGGTAGGTGATCACACCATCATTATTATCCGGGTCGTGAAGATCTTTTTTGTACAGTTCTTCTGTGTATTCTTGCTATCTCTTTTTAATATCTTCTGCTTCTGTTAGGTCCATACCATTTCTGTCCTTTATCGAGCCCATCTTTGCGTGAAATGTTCCCTTGGTATCTCTAATTTTCTTGAAGAGATCTCTAGTCTTTCCCATTCTGTTGTTTTCCTCTATTTCTTTGCATTGATCACTGAAGAAGGCTTTCTTATCTCTTCTTGTTATTCTTTGGAACTCTGCATTCAGATGTTTGTATCTTTCCTTTTCTCCTTTGCTTTTTACTTCTCCTCTTTTCTCAGCTATTAGTAAGGCCTCCCCAGACAGCCATTTTTCTTTTTTGCATTTCTTTTCCATGGGGATGGTCTTGATCCCTGTCTCCTGTACAATGTCATGAACCTCATTCCATAGTTCATCAGGCACTGTATCTATCAGATCTAGGCCCTTATATCTATTTCTCACTTCCACTGTATAATCATATGGGATTTGATTTAGGTCATACCTGAATGGTCTAGAGGTTTTTCCCTACATTCTTCAATTTAAGTCTGAATTTGGTAATAAGGAGTTCATGTTATGAGCCACAGTCAGCTCCTGATCTTGTTTTTGTTGACTGTATAGAGCTTCTCCATCTTTGTCTACAAAGAATATAATCAACCTGATTTTGGTATTGACCATCTGGTGATGTCCATGTGTAGAGTCTTCTCTTGTATTGTTGAAAGAGGGTGTTTGCTATGACCAGTGCATTTTCTTGGCAAAACTCTATTAGTCTTTGCCCTGCTTCATTCCGCATTCCAAGGCCAAATTTGCCTGTTACTCCAGGTGTTTCTTGACTTCCTACTTTTGCATTCCAGTCCCCTATAATGAAAAAGACATCTTTTTTGGGTGTTAGTTCTAAACGGTCTTGTAGGTCTTCATAGGACCATTCAACTTCAGTTTCTTCAGCGTTACTGGTTGGGGTATAGACTTGGATTACCGTGATACTGAATGGTTTGCCTTGGAGATGAACAGAGATCATTCTGTTGTTTTTGAGATTGCATCCAAGTACTGCATTTTGGACTCTTTTGTTGACCATGATGGCTACTCCATTTCTTCTACGGGATTCCTGCCCGCAGTAGTAGATATAATGGTCATCTGAGTTAAATTCACCCATTCCAGTCCATTTTAGTTCGCTGATTCCTAGAATGTTGACGTTCACTCTTGTCATCTCCTGTTTGACCACATCCAATTTGCCTTGATTCATGGACCTGACATTGCAGGTTCTTATGCAATATAGCTCTTTACAGCATCGGACCTTGCTTCTATCACCAGTCACATCCACAACTGGGTATTGTTTTTGCTTTGGCTCCATCCCTTCATTCTTTCTAGAGTTATTTCTCCACTGATCTCCAGTAGCTAAAGGGTGGGGCAAATAGAAATGGTATGGGATGAGGTCTTTGTTTTAAGTAGAATCTAAATTCATCTACAGATTTCTCTGGTGGCCCTGTCTGCAATGCAGAAGACCTAGGTAGAGAAGATCCCCTGGAGAAGAGAATGGCAATCCACTCCTGTATTCCTGCCTGGAGAATTTCATGGACAGAGGAGCCTTGTGGGTTACACAGTCCATGAGGTTGCAAAGAGTCAGACATGACTAGGCAACTAACACTTTATCTTTCAAGTTCATCTGCATTCCAGAAAAACAAAAACCTTTGGCTATCAAGAGCATCTTTCCATAAAAACATGGGAGTGGAAAGAAAGATGAAAAGATAGGAACAAATCTACTTTCAAAGCATATGGAAAATGGGGAGAGGGGATCACCATAACAGGATCTTCTCCCCTCTTCCGTACTCTTTCTCCATCATTTCCAGCACTAATGCACAGTTGACCTTCAACCTACAATAGTCAGAAATAAGAAAACAATGTGAGATCTGGCTGTGAAAAATGTGGGTAATTGAGATAGAGAAGCAGCTAGGGCAGATCAAAAAAGGGATGAAAAGCTATCCTCTGAGCACCCCTCCCCCAAAATAAAAGTACAGGGGAGAGCATGGAAATTCCCAGGATCACCTCAGTAGCCCCTGACTGAATACAACTTGAGAATGCATATTCTTAACATGTACCCTAGGAGGGCCAGCAAGGTGCCTTGTACATAAAAGTCTTGTTGAAGACCTAGTCCTTTTCCAATAATATGGAGATATGTATACTTTCCTATGTACTGTTCAGTAGCACTTATCAAATATCTTATGAGTCAATTCTTTTTAATTTCACAGTTAAGATAACAGGTCCTGATGACCCTTCAGGAGGTAAAAGTATGCCTGAACTAAGGCAAAATCTGCTGGGATCTACAGGAACTGCAAGAGACAGACTCCTGTTGTTTCAACTAGGGTCAAAGTTCTGAAGATGGAATGGGGAGTAAAGGATCCCAAGAATGCTGGAATAACTTGGTAACAGAGTGGGAGTGAGGGCAAGAAGGGGAATGACCAGGAATGGAAAGGATGACATGTTTATATCAGCTTAAAAGTGATATATTGTCCTGACAGTTTCAACCACATGCTGGAAGCTGGAGGGAGAAGGGGCCTCCTGCTTTGCTGATAGACAGCAAGTTACAGGGACGATGTAAAAAGGTCAGCAAATTCAATCTTCATTTGAGCTACTGCTGTTATTTTAACTCTGTTGCAAAGGGTCACAGCATTCCATCCCAGATAATGAAAGGATGTCGGGAAAAGATCAGAGAAGGCACACACAAAATGGAAACTAACCAAACAAAGGCCAGATTTCATGCAGGGTGACATCAATTGGCTTCTGTTGGAGAGTCTCTGTAGTGACACACTGTGGCTTCCTTTTTCCTCTGCTGTTTGATAGCTTAATGGATTGTGGAAGAAGGACATTATCATTAACTATCAACAAGGCACATTCAGTGATGGAAGTTCCTCTTTAATAACCACTTTCTGGGATTGCCTCCTGGTACCCAGGACCTCCCTTGGACAAAGCCAGACCAGAGAAGACAAGTATCTGATTCACAGCAGTCAATGAGGCTGCAATGACTTCCTACCCTGTGCTTCCAGAGGCCTGTTGGCATGCCTCTATTATCCATCAGTCAGTGCCACATAATGACTTGTCTTCACATCTGATTGTATGTTCTTTGAGCAGAAGATCTTGTACTTTCCATTTTATAAAGCTGGTGTACATTGCAGGTACAGAGGAGGCTGGCAGGCTACAGTTCATAGGGTTGCAAAGAGTCAGACATGACTTAGTGACTAAACTGTAGCAACACTGTGGGTGCTCTGGATGTGTTTGAGAAATATATCACAGAGAGACTGTCTCCATGAGTAAGGGACTCCGAGCACAGCTGCAGCAGACAGTTGCACTCTCAGTCCAGCTGCACGAGGCAATGTCAAAAGTGCATGATTGTCATTCAACACTGGAGAATGAAAAATTGAAAAGGTCACTGGTTTCCATTATGGAGGTCCTTCCCTCCTTGCGTCTCCAGCTATAATGGCATCTTGAAAGAAGCAAAGACCAAAGGAAGGTGAAAGCTATGAATTGTCAGAACTGGGGGTGGAAAATAGCAATTTCCTCTTGGCCATCATACCCTTGTTTCACTGCTCCACTTGACTCCCAGGACAATTTGCCTCCACTGGACCTGCCACCCACGCCCTCCAATACCTCTGGACACCACCCACTAAAGCAGACCTCCTGGTTCTGGGAACTTTTTAGGATGTGGGGGAGAAAAATGAAACAACTGATGTCAACTAATGGACCAGGCCAAATAAATTCTTTAACTTGCTTTTGTATCCTGCAAGAAGCCTAACCATGCTCTTTTCACAGCACACATTATGTTCATAAATCTAACTGACATATGATTTTTCATACTATGCAAATGAGGATTTCTTCTCATAAGCTGGGTTTTTGTAAGGCCAAGGAGTGCCATCATGGTTCTAAACTACACTGAGAAAAAAAAAAATAAATAAAAAAAAAATAAACTACACTGAGAAACCCTGACTACGGGAAACCATACTTAACCCTGAGTTATGGTTCCATTTATGAGAGAAAAGTTAAGTTTTTACCAACTGCAATTTAATAAAGAAATTCAAAGAAATAATCTTGGACTGCTGAGATATGAAGGTTTTGGCCAAAATAAAGATTTTTTTTTTTTTAACAAAATAGGCTTTAGATGTAACTTGAGCATTTCAAACATTTTGATGAAAACATTTTGCTTAAATCTAATCAAATGCCTAAGAAATACCCCGTTTTGTAACAAATAGCTGGAAATGTTTGTATTCAAGTAGCCTTTAGAAGGAAGCACCAAATTTACTGAAATTCACTTCTTTAGAAGTTCCTAAAGTGGGTGGAAGTTAAGGGAAAGTGGTAGCAGTTAGAAAAATACAGTATCTGTCACTACTAATAAAGCATATGGCTAAGACCTAATCTAGGTATCTATTTTTAAATTAGGCTTAAGATTTTAAGGAAGTTCATATCTAAACTGTAACTCATTCAACAGTCAAAGCTGCCAAGTTTCTGAAAGTTACAAGTGAACACAAATCTATTCAAGCTCACATACTAATTTTGTAGGAATTGGAGGGACCATCAATGCCAAATAAGAAAAAAAAAAAATTCCTGTATATTTTAAACAGTCATTGACTCATGGAAGTATTTCCCTCTTACTTGCCGTAATTCCAACTCTTTTTTTTTTTTTTAAAGTAGTTCGTGCTTTCAGTCAAGTCATCATTTCTCTGTTTTTAAGTAACTAAATGATATATTGTATCTTATTCACAATAGCCTAATTTAGACAATGATCTCTACTTCCTAAGATGAAGTATACCTCCAAGGGCAAAGCAAAGATTTCATATCAAAGTATATTTTGCTCGTCTATCTCGTAAATGGGTGAATCAGATTATAAAACTTCAGAGTGAATTGTAAGCCAAAATCCACTCATTAACATGCTAGAAATGTAGAAAGAGGGTGGGATGGAAGGAATGACTGCACGGTTTGCTCTGGTTTGATTATCCTTATATAACACCAAGAGTCATTAGCAGCATTCATTGCTGATGATGGGGTTCTCAGCACAGCCAATGCTGCTGTTTCTGACCATAGCGCATTTATGGTCATTTATATGTGAGACTGAGCTGGAATCAAAAACAAAACTATTTTCTTTCCCTGCTTTCCTGTTTCTTTCCCCACAATTGCCTGATAATTCCTCCTCCAGTTTATTTTTCTCTCAGCCTCAGGACAGCATTCACAAAATACACTGTGTTTGGGAATGCATCATGTCCTAATCTCAACTGAGGGAAAACGGATGTCCCATAAGACCACAGATTCCATTAAAAAGTTGATGTCAAGAGTTTATGGGTAGATTTTACTTACTGCTAGATGTATGGGTGTTTTTTTTTATTAAAAACACTGGTGATAAGGTAGAAGTGAGACCAAAGGCTCAAGGAAAGATCGGGAATTACAAAAACTAGCAGCAGGATGATGGGAATGGAGTTTAACCACAAAACCCAGAGACAGAGACAGGTCACTCAGTCTGTGTTTACCATGCTTCCCACTATAGCTAAACAACTGCAAACTTGCAGATTTCAACTCCACAATGTCCTACAGGCTGTTTCTTATTTCTGTTATTTTATCAATATCCTGCTTAAGGCTACCAGTATCTCTCAGTCTTGCCTCCTTCCTACTCATTAAGCAAACTGATGCCTAAAGAGTAAATATACTCATGTATTCCTCTCTTAAGAAATCTTAAGGGTTCCTCATTGTCTTCAGAAGAAATAGAGTGTCATGGAATGAAAAGAACACATGTTAGGATCCGTGCAAGTTTGGATTCCAATCCCAGTGTATTGACCTTGGGCAAGTTCCTTAGTCTGTCTAGGCTTCGATCTTCCCCTTGGTAAAATAGAGAAAACAATAACTATCTGTGGTTGTGAGAATTACATAAGAAAAAGCATGTAAAATGCCTGGCCACCTTCCTGGTCTTTCATTCCTTACACACCGTACATCAAAAGTGTTCAAGTGCTATCTACCCTTCAAAATTCAACCAGAATACTATCTCTTTGTTCTCAAACACATCCTTACTTCCTTCAATCTCATATTTCCTTGTGAATGTCATAGCTCTTTACATTTACTGTCTTTTGGCACTTTTCAACCCTGTGTCCTGTACTGTAGAGAAATGTATATGGTATATCACACTCCCTCCTACTGGAAACTTGGATGCACATATCATTTTATTTAACTCTTTAATCTCAGTGTGTTTTGCAAGGAATAGGCCCATTTAACAAATTCAAGCTGAGTAATTGAATAAAATTTTTTCTTATTCTCAAGAACAGCTCTGATAACTGAAACCCCATGGGCAATGCATTACCCAACTTTCCATCACCGAATGTTGAAAAACTATATTATCATAGGCTTTATAGGTATCCAGTAAATACTTACTGATTATACTAATTCTGGCATTATTTTCATGTATGAGCATTTCATTTTAAAAGCAAAGCCACCATACCTATGTTGGAATCCTAGCTCTTCTATTTACTAACTTGGGCAAGCATCTTAAGTTTCATAAGCTCTTTGTGCCCTGAATTGATCATTTGTAAAATAATATCTTGCTTCAAAGTGAGTAACTTTTTCCTCATAAATACAAATATCTCTTATATCTGCAAAACCTACTGTCTGCCCTAACCATCCCCAAAGATTTCAGTAGGGAGCAAGTTCCTGATATAATAAACTTGTGAGAAGAGAATACAGAATACTAAAGTGGTACAATACCAACATTGGGAAAAAGGCTAAGAGTGTGGAGGCAGGTGGTAATTGGGAGGTAGGCAGTAATTGGGAGCCATGTACAAATCCTATGGGACAATTCTATTTGTGTTTAGTTCAAAGCTTCCATTCCCACAGATCTTCATGTATTAAAAGAAGTTATGTCAAGCTAGGTTTCTATTAAGCCAGTATACTGGGTCCAAACCATTCTCCGATAAATGGCTTCTGAGATGTTTTACTTCAAAGTTAAAAGTTCTACCTTTACAAATTGCTTCATAATCTATGAAAAATGTGCCATGTGTGGAATGCAGCTACTGACAAAGGGCAGGTTGCTTCTAGTTAGTCAGTGATGAATAGTCTGCAGATAGCATGAGCTGTGAGTTTTTGAAAGGTAAACAGTCATTCTGCCCTGGAGAGACTCAGAATTCATTATTTTCAAGCCCAAGCTCAGAATTCCAGTTCCCAGGATGCCAAAGGCAAAAGAAAATGTTCTTGGGACAAAGATATTTTGCTAAACTCTCATGCTGGTCAATGCATTTGGATATTACATTAAGGACAGACTGCAGTGCTAAAGGTGTTTTTTTTTTTTTTTAATAGGACAACTCCACCAGACATTGTTTGGTTAAAAGAAAAAAAAAATGTTATTTTTAAAAGTCATGTCTGCAGTTGCTTCCAAGACTTCTGTTTTGCATTTTTTTTGGTTTGAAAGGCTCTGTTTGAATGTTTTATGTTCTATTAAATACCAGGTATGTGCTTTGTCAGAAGTTCAGATGATAGTGCTTCAGTAAAATTTCCACCCCTGGTGTTTAGTGACGTGTGAGTGTGTCCAAGTCTCCTCCTCCTCATTGTCATGGTTGTTATGATTGTAGGTAATATTATTCTTGGAGTGAGTGAAGCCTCTGGTGACCAGCAGAGACCCTCCAAGCTGCCTCTGGAACTAAAGCTGTCACTCGGGATCTACAGGGAAATGAGTGGGAAGAGAGATGCAGAGGTCTTAAAGGAAACAGCTCATTTCTTAACTATTTTCTGCAAGGAAAGAAATTGAGGAGCTTCCATTCTTTTCTTTGTGATGAGTTAGTCATGATGTTGTTTATAATTAACTATGTATCCATGTAAACAGTTAAATTTAACTCAATGCTGAATAAAAATTAAACTGAAATAATTTTAGCATAAACACACCCAAGAACAAAATTCCAGGTCAAAATTAGGTCATTTTGTTTCTGATCCTCTCTGAGGAATGAGTGGGGAAACAGGGCAATGCTGAATGGCCAAATGATCTGAATACTGAGAGACTAGAACTGACAGATTCAAGCAGGGGCACACTTTGTAACTTGATAGAAGTACAAACAACATCTCATATACCTGTCTAGTCTTTGTGTGTTCACATATGCACTTATTGTTTTGACCTAAGTTTACTGAGAATCACGGTGTGCAAAGCACCCTGATAGGCACCAGGAATAGATGCAGAGAAAAACAGCAAAGCTCTGGGTTTTACTGAGATGATTCAATAGTCTAAATTTGTATGTGTTAAAAGTCAGAGATGCTCACATTTTAAAAAGATGAAATTCGAGCCATTCTGTATAATTTTGTAAATCTCCTCTAAACGAACATGGCATCTTGAGCATATTCCTGGTAGGAAATAACAGGAAGACCTACTGGAGGAGCACAGGTTAGCCTTCCTGTTTTATGCCAGGCAAGCTTCAGGTACACACAAAGCCTTCGGATACAGAACAAATGCAAAATGCAATGCAGACATATTAGATTCAAACAGGAGACTGCAGGGGCTGTTCAGCTAATTTCATCTTCAAGGTCAAAACTGCTTTTGAATAGAGTTGGGCTGTAGGCTGGCTCACCCTGATTGGAGGCCTCCCTGCCTAAAGATGCCTTGCTTCAGAAAGCAAGATGTCCAAGTTCTCTAGGAAAGCATGATCTCTATGGAAGAATCCAATCTCTCCCAGGATCAATGCAGACATTGCTAGTATTTCAGTGTCTGTCTGGCTTTTCATTAACTAAATCTGCTTTCCTTTCATCTTGAGCACAAAGCTAGAGCATATTTTCCAGCCCTTTTGCATTAATTGTTGCCACAAGACTGAATTAGGCAGTGGGGAAAGTATGCAAGAGATATGTCATTTCCAGGTTTGATCCCCCACAACCTTTCATGTAATCCTGGTAATCCTGCACTCTCTCTTCCCTTGCTTACCAACTGCCTGACCAGTGCCAATTATCCAAGATGACTTTGGAAGCCATTTTGAAGCTGAAGATGGTTTAATATTCCCTACCACCCTCTACAACCAGCTGGACATTTTATGAGAACTAACTTTTATTATTTTAAGTCTTGAGATTTATGAATTTATCTTTTACAAAAGCCAGAGGTTATATTAATAAAAAGTGCAGAGGTTTATTTTTTTTTCCCCTGTACCTGCTCTTATGGAAGTCTAAGTGAAGTTTCTCTCTTTCTTTCCCTCTCTCTTTCTAGCCAAATCCTTCATTCACATAGCATTCAAGGAGAAATATTGTTTGATATATTTCACCATTTCCTTAATTTTATATATAACAGCCCAGAAATACTTGGTCATCATATCTGTCTTTGTCACCATGATATGAGAAAATCTTTCTGGGCTACTGCAAGAGCTGGTATTTAATACTGGTATTTAATTCAGTCACACATTAGTCTGTCCTTTCACAAACTATTGTCTGTACAGTTTAATGAAACAAATCTGAGAGTGACATTCCTCTACTTAAAATCATTGAATAAAATCATTACAGATTTCTTAATGGGTCCTTCAAACTCGTGGGTAATCTGGCTCCTACCTACCTCTCCAGCCTTGCCTATTCAGAACTCATGGAAAACAAAAACGAAAACTCCAGACAGCCACTCACCTGGGCTTTTGCTCACATTGATCCTCCCACCTAGAATGTCTTCCTCTCCTACCTTTCAGGATACGGTTCAAATGTCATTCTCTGGGCAAAGCTTTCTCTGAAAGTCTCTAGCTGAACAATAATTCTTTCCAGAATGTTCACAAGTAGTTTATCTTGACATTTAGCTATAATTATCAGATTCTTAGGTCTTTGTACACACAAAGTGAATCTGACCCATCTTTTTAACTAGTAGATTGAACGGCTTTTAAGAACTATTTATTGAATAAATAGTAAATGAGGAGAAAGGGGAAGGAAGAGAAGAAGGAAGGAGAAATATGAATAACTGTGAGGTCCTTTTCCACAGTCTAGAACCTTAACTTCCATGTTTCTTCCACAGAAACAAAGAGACAAATCCTTTTGTGATTTCTCATATCCCTTTTAGTTATTTTTTTCCCTCCCACACACAAAGGAAAAGGAAATAATTAGTGACAAAAACCCCCAGTGACAAATCTTCAGTGTCCTTACCACCATATGGTGTCAGCTCAATTTCTCTAGGGCTTTTCTTTCGATACTTAGTGGTTCTCTCATGAGGTTACTCTCTGATATTTAACATTAATTTACCTATGGTGCTGACCCATTTACCTATTAAACATACACTTAAGATACTTCTCACCCATAAGTGTCCAACAAAAAGTTATTTCTTAAGTATTTACAAAAGCATAAATAATTTTAGAAATATTTAAAGCATCCCTTCTCAGAACTTTAAAGAGAATTTATCATTAGCAAACATTTCGAAAGGACCTTGAGAAGGAAAGTAACCTGTTAAATTTCAATAGCCAATTAAAACTAAAAGCGACATTAAATAACAAGAACGGAAGAAAGTAGGCAAGTTAACCTTGTTCCATCCTCTGATGCTGACAAGACTCCAGATACCTCAACCCTAATGGTCACTGAAAGTCCCCCATTGGTCTGGCCACACAAGGGAATGTTCACCCTGCTGAACACACTTAGATGTTGGTGGGAAGTTATTACCTAGTCCAGTTCAGTTCAGTTCAGTCACTCAGTCATGTCTGACTCTCCGTGACCCATGGACTGCAGCATACCAGGCTTCCCTAGTTACTGGGTATTAAAAATGCCAGATTAGGTAAACTGACTTACTCTAAACCCTAACTGATATCAAAACTGGACAATTTCCTATTTTTAAAAAGTATTTCTAAGAACTTGGCAAAGACATATAAAGTAAAACTATATAGTAGATTAGTCTACTTTGAAAAACTACCCTTTCATCAATCTACCAGTGCAATATTCCTGGAGGATGAAACAGGAGCAGAGAGCCAATTTTATAATAGTAAAAGTTGCAACTTCCTGAGTGAGAAGGTGTATCACTAAGAAGGGTCACCTGTTTTGCTCAGTGGAAAGACTGACATTTGCTAATCTACATAAAGCAGTTTTCTTCTTTGGCAGTAATTTTCAGTTCCCCTATATGTTGATTCTTTTACATCCCAAAACAAAATAAGTATAATTTTTAAGACTTTTATTTTTTAAAAAGAAGTTGCAATTTTTTTTTCAGAGACCAAATATAATCTCCTATTATGACTCTCTAAACTTCTGCTACATATACCATTCCATGCCCAGTGGTATCCTGAGAAACCACGGGTAAAAAATGATTCATATTAATGAGGTCAATATTTTCATAGGTGACAATTTAATTAGTTCCAACAAAAACTATATTCTCTGGCATATTTGTCCAAGACAGCCTCACCCATCAGTGCTTTCCATGAAGTAGAAGCTCAATAACTATTCAGGGAATTAAGGAACAAATGGCCTCCATGTGGTTTGGCCCCAGACCATAGAGTTGTACCCTTTGCAGATAGTACACCAAGAAGAAGAAGAAAGTCTATGAAACACTTTTGGTTTCTTTTCTGGAACATTGCTAAGATTTTGGTTCCCAATAAAACAAAATTGCTACCTTCAGTGCAGGGCTTAATTAGCTCAGTAACCTCACCAGGTGAGCATCCTTTACTTTTCATTGATTTCAGGGCTAAAAACACTCTGAGGGTTCAGAGTCCCTAGAAATCTTTTCCTAGCCTCAAAGTAGATAAAATATATTTCATGGGACATTTTAAACTTTTCTATAAATAACCCCCTGGTGGCTCAGAGGTTAAAGCCTCTGCCTCCAATGCGGGAGACCTGGGTTCGATCCCTGAGTCAGGAAGATCCCTTGGAGAAGGAAATGGCAATCCACTCCAGTATTCTTGCCTGGAAAATCCCATGGACAGAGAAGCCTAGTAGGTTACAGTCCATGGGGTCGCAAAGAGTCGGACACGACTGAGCAACTTCACCTTCACCATAAATAAGTCTCCTCTCCTCCTCCCCTAAGTTCCAGCCAAAGAAAATTTCCTATAAAATTTATGGCATGGTCATCTTTCTTCCTTTCCCAATCCTTCCTATGTTTTAAAATTATACCCATCTCTTCAATGACTGAAATGTCCAAGCACTCAAAAATTCAGAGGTAAAGTGAAAGAGAAGATCCAGCAAAGAAGATAGAAAACAGCTAGTTAAATAGAAGGAAATCTAGCCAGGGTAAAGGAAAGGAAGGCTAGGGAAGGGAGAGTTTCCCTAGAGATACAACGTCATGCAAAGAGAGCTGAGAAGTGAAATAATAGCTGAGAGGTCAAGAAAGTTAATTCGGATAACTGACCATCAGTTCTAAGAAGGTGTAGACCACTGGGGATGTTTATGAATACCATTGCAGTGCATGGGGTAGATGGAAATCTAGCATCGGCATTGAAATAGGTGAGAGGAAGTAGAGACAGAAAGTCCAGATAAGTTTTTAAAGTTGTGATAATGGAGGGAAAGTGAGGTCAAAGGTGGTTTCTTTGTTTTAAGATGGGTGAATTAAGGTAGGTTTGTGAGCTGATGGCAGTCATCCAATGGTTATAGAGAAACTGATGATGTAAGAGAGAAAAAAGAATAATGAATGCATGAAATCCTTTGGAAGGCTAGGGGAAATAGGCTAGGTCTAGGGTACTAGTCAAAAATCTCGATAGCGTGTGATTTTGCATAGAGATTTATTTTATTTCCTTTCATGTTGTTATCATTAGCATTAGTATTGAGATTGGAGGGAGGGGCTTCCCTGATAGTCCAGGGGTTAAGACTGTGCCTTCTAGTGCTGGGCGTACAGGTTCATCAGTCCCTGGCTGGGGAACTAAGAACCCACGTGCTTCGTATAAAAACCAAAACATAAAACAGAAGCAATATTGTAACAAACTTAATAAAGACTTTAAAATGGTCCACAATTAAAAAAAAAAAAAAAAAAAACCTTTCAGAAACAGAAGAGATAGGAAGGAAATCTACCTACAGAAGCCAGTGGACCCACGGACTTGACTTTGACAAGGTGAAATTGTTCTCATCACATGATCTACATGATCTCTACCTCATTCTCTTGAAGTCATAATACATCAGTAGATGTGGAAGAAGTTCTAAAAAGAATCTTGATTCAGTCTTCTTGTCCTGCACTCAACTTAATTGAGGAATTAACCCAATAAACATTAAGGGCATTGGGACAAAGGACATTGAGGAATGTCCAGTGTGTTTCTAGTTACAAAAATCGATGGATCCTCTGAAAGAGTACTGGAAACTTTGCTTAGTCCTGCTCCCTCTCCTTTTCTTCTCCTGCTTATCAAGAGTTTTAATCAAGAGCACCCCATCAAAGGAGCGAGTGCTTATACTTATAGCAAGGAGGCAAGAGTTGACAGGAAAATAAATCTTGACTATATATATATATATAGCCATTTATCCCTCCCATGTTAAACATTCTTATTTCTAACAAGTCATATTCAGTCTGGCTTCTCAAAACTTATCTTTAGTAAAAACGAATTGCCTGCCTGAAGTGGTAATTTCCATTACTTCAAAACTGCCTCAAATACCAGACTTCTCTACAGATTCAAGTATCATGTGTTGCCATCACTTCATTCACTTCTGTTAATTGAGTCAAAAGGTTGGTCTTAAAGCTTAATCATATTACACAGAGACTTCTCAAGATCTTTTTTTCAATGATTTAAATGCAGAATAAATAAAATTAAGAAAAATAATTTATTAGCGAAATTTTAGAAAGTAAAACAACTTGGCTCTAATTCTAGGTTCTGAAACATTTTTTTCCCCACTAGCCTCCAAGAGATACATCAAATCTAAGTACCTAATTTCCTCAGTAAATCCCAACATATTCCTGGATGACATCTTAGCACTGAAACTGATGAACTAAGCAACGTTCCAAGACCTTGGCTTTAGCTGTCATGATTTGTTTTAGACAGTAACCAAATGTTGACCAGCTAAACGCTGAAATAAATTTCCTTTAAAAGGCTTACATTAATTTTGAAATTTTCTATTACAAACTACAGTAAAAAGGCTTTGCAGTACCAGTTCCTAAAAGGAATCTGTCACCTAGACAAAACATTGAAATAAAATATTCAGTAAGTTTTTCCCAGTAAATCAGCTCAATATGCTCACAGTTCTGAAAATACATAAATCCATTCTAACTTCTGTAATTACTAAATAATCCTGCATCACATAATCAATGAGCAAATATTGGTTGATAGCCACTATCAATTTTTATTAGAAAGGTTAAAAATAGGATAATTACTACTCAAATTATTCCAATGAGCATTTTAAAATTACTGTTGGACTATTTCACTACTTTCCATTCCAGAAAAGATTACAGTCAATCTCTTCTTGTACTATTCATGGGTCTTTCTAGGCACACATCTTGAAATCATAAAGAAAAAGTTGCAAATGTAAAACAGTCTTTTGAGACTGATTAAAAGGGGATTCACTTTTCTAGTCTTTAAGATTTATTTCAAATTAGCTCTGGGTAAATGTTCCGATCTCAAGTCTGAGTTTGAGTGATAATTCAAGAAACAAAGACAAACAGAAGAATACATGTAAGATTACTATCTCCTTAGTCATAACATAAATCCTATATGGTGATAAGAGAAATAAACAAGGCCTCAGTATGATGGACAAAAGACATAAAGCAATGATCAATAAATGTACTTTACAGATGATTTATATTGATAGTCAACAATGCATATGAAAACAAAATGAATTTTTTTATCCATCAAGTTTTCATAGTTTCCTTTATCTAACTATAATTTAGAAAGTTGGGAGAATGGCATTGAAACACGTATAATATCATGTAAGAAATGAATCGCCAGTCTAGGTTCGATGCAGGATACAGGATGCTTGGGGCTGGTGCACTGGGATGACCCAGAGAGATGGTATGGGGAGGCAGGTGGGAGGGGGGTTCAGGATTGGGAACTCATCTACACCCGTGGAGGATTCATGTTGATGTACGGCAAAACCAATACAGTATTGTAAAGTAAAATAAAGTAAAGTAAATAAATAAAAAAACTGAAAAAAAAAAAAAAGAAAGTTGGCAGTGGTTTTAGGAAACAAATACTCAGCCTCTGATATTTAGAGTATTAAGTGATACCAACTTTCTCAAGGGCAATTGGCAATATATATCTAATGTCTTAAGGCATGTATACTATTTGACCCAGCAAATCAACTCCTAGGAATGTATTTTTTTTTAATGATGAGAAATAAAAATTTAAATTAAATAATGAGCATCATGTAATACTTATGGGACTATAAAACTGAACACAGTTCAAATAACTAAGCAAGTATTTGTTAAATAAATTACAATATATTCATACAATAGCTACATTACAGCCATTTAAAATTTTAAAGAGATTTATTTCATATTTTTAATTGATAAATGTTAGATAATAATATGCCTAGTATGATTCAAATTTGTTTAAATATACTTGAACATGTGGTGTGTGTGTATCTGAAATGGTATATATTAAAGTGTTGTGAATGATTAGGCTTAGGTAATAAAGTTGAGTAAGTATTGATTACTTGGATTTCTTTTTCGTACTTTGCTTCTCTGTATTTTTCAAATCAACTACAATGAACATATATTATTCTGGAAAAATAAACATTATTCTTAAATCACTTAAGAATAAATATTATTTTTAAACTGCTATTTTAACAGTTTCATATCATAGATACTACCTTCCTATACTATACTTAAACTGCATTTATATCACTGCAAATAACAAAAACAAAATCAAATGCTATACAAAAAGATGATATAAACAGTAGCATGTAATCAATCCTGTAAAAATGTTGATTGTCAGAATTTGTCAATAATGAAACAGACATATCTAATTTGGAATTTTGAATAGATTGCAAATGATGATAAATAGTCTGTGTGACTTACAATGTGTGCAATTTTATATATATCATACTTTGGTGAAAAACATTAAAAGCGAATCCAGCCATTGACCCCTGGCTTGCTCTTAGAGACTCACAGCCGAATTGGCAGGAAACCTGAAAGGTCACTGAGTCTACCCTCACACCCCACCTCCTCAAAGCTACAGATAAGAAATGCTGCAATGGCTTGGGAAGCATTCCATTGTTTAAACAGCCCCGATAAGACCTTACTCCTCACAATGAACCACAAACCATCTGCCTCTTTTCAACTTTCAGGGACAGTCTGAGATAGTCAGCTACAGGCATGCTTGAGTGTAGACAGTGAGAAGATCATCAACCACAAAGGCCAAGAATGCATCCTGTCACGTGGCCGGGGGACTGTGGCTGTCACCACAGCTCTGGTGGGCATGATCGAAGGATGATGACAGTTGGGTGCCCAGAAACTGCAGTGCGGTCAAAGAAAGTAGGACAAGTGCAAACAGCAGGGCCAGAATTTCTATGGCTTGGCTGATGGTAAGCTGAATTTCTTTTTCCAAACCCAGTGGTGCAGTGGGGTATGGATGCCCCATAATTAAGAATTAAAGGAAGAGATGCTTGCGACAGATAATGGAAACAGACAGTTCAAGTGCAGCCAAAGACTTTTGCTCCTTTGGAACTAAGGCCATACCTCAGATGAGCTACAAATAAGACTGTTTGGTGAATCAGGACTTTACCTGAATTTTTAAAATGATAAAGAGTACTTACTAAGAATCCTTTGAGGGCAGTTCGTTTTTTTGACTCAGATCACTCAGTGAACAATTTATCATTAAATCAAAAAATATCCCCAGACCAACAAAAAACAGGATATTTAACCTATGATTTAAGATTGGATTTTACTCTTGAGTCTTTTTAAAAGGCTATACAACTCTAACTAAATTACTCGCTCTTGTATAGTTTCAACTTCTTCATTAGTAAAGTGTCATTGAACCATTTAAGATCACATTTATTCCAGTGAGTCTGAAAGTAAATCTAGAACACTATGATTCTAAATTTATAATCCCACAGTAAAGACATCTCTGTAAAGAGAAAGCAATCTCCTAAGATTTTTAAACACGACATAACTTTCATGTTTACAAAAGCTATATTGTGTATGAATATTATGGAACCAACCCCATCTCATTACAGTCACAAGGGGAAAGATAAAGAGAGAGGGTGTGTCCACAAGTAAAGGGCAACCAATTGCCTCTGTAGCCAATCAGTGAATCCCCTACATATGAATGAGTTCCCATCGGGGGCACATTTGTTAAGTTCAGTTGTTCCTATGTCCAACAAAGTTAGCCTAGATATCTGACTAACACCATCAGCTATATACTACTGTACTGTAATAGATGTACAATCCTTCTTACACAAATAATACATAAAAAAAATCAACACAAAAAATAAAGAAAACACTAAATCTTATAGTACAGTACCTTGAAAAGTACAGTAGTACCAGCTACATCACTGCTGTTTTTATGCTTGCTTCCAGAATCTTGGGCTTGAAGTAAAGATACTGTATAGCTGTACTCTATACAGTACTATATAGTAAAGCACAGAAAAGCATGACTACTTGTACAGGATGCACACAGGTGATAATATACACTAGATATATGAAATAACTTATGTGACTGGACATGCAAATGCACGGTCACATCTTTGAAAGTTTTCAACTTGAAGGTTCGTATGTAGGGGACTTACTGTAACTTTTGATTGTGCCATGCCTTTTTCTTTCACTTTCTCATGCATCCTCTTAGTTCCCTTTGATAAATTCAGGTCAGCTCAGTCACTCAGTCGTGTCCGACTCTTTGTGACCCCATGGACTGCAGCACACCAAGCTTCCCTGTTCACCACCAACCCCAGGAGCTTACTCAAACTCATGTACATTGAGTCAGGGATGCCATCCAACCATCTCATCCTCTGTCATCCCCTTCTCCTTTTGCCTTCAATCTTTCCCAGCATCAGCGTCTTTTCCAATGAATCAGTTCTTCGCAGTTCTTTGATAAATTACAAAACTATAATTAAGAAAGAAAAGATCTGAAAATACAATAGAGAGAGGAACATTTGCAAAGAATTAAACCTTTGGACAATTAAGACAGCTTTGCCTACAATCACTTCCTTGTGAAGCCTCTCCTTTTGGTTAGAATGGATTTGTCCTCTCACTTTTTGCACTGCTGCTCTCCCTTCACCCTGCATGAGGTCACCTGATGAACAGCACTTCCTCCAGATCTCACTCATCCACTCCATCACTTAATAGCATATAATTAGCATACTTTGACCAATCTGGAAGTAAAACAGAAAGGGACTCTGTTCTCAAGGAGCTACTGCTACTGCTGCTGCTAAGCCTCTTCAGTCGTGTCTGACTCTGTGCAACCCCATAGACGGCAGCCCACGAGGCTCCCCCGTCCCTGGGATTCTCCAGGCAGAACACTGGAGTGGGTTGCCATTTCCTTCTCCAATGCATGGAAGTGAAAAGTGAAAGTGAAGTCGCTCAGTAGTGTCCGGCTCTTAGCAACCCCATGGACTGCAGCCCACCAGACTCCTCCGTCCATGGGATTTTCCAGGCAAGAGTACTGAACTGGGGTAATACTGCCTTCTCCATCTGAGCCTAGTAATGAAGAGAAAACTGGACGATGAAAAAACTGGTTGAAAAGAATAAATGCACTCAGAGATAAAACTTTGTGAGGTTTCTGAGATGGGAAGACATTCTCCCAAACTGCACAGGTCAGAGAAAGCTTCCTGAAAGATAGAGCACTGGAGAAGGGGCTTGAAAAGATGATAGAATCCAGACATGTAAGATGAGAGAGAGGTACCAAGGAAAATATGAGTAGGAAAGAGTTTGGGTTGGTACCTGGGAGACTTAGGATTAGCGGAAGATCAGCCTGAAAGATAAGATGGCTCAAATCCTAAAAACCTTGAATTCCAGACTAATTCAGACACTATACACGCCATAGGAATCACTGAAGATTTTACATTAGAGCAGCAATATGATGAATCTGTACTTTGGAATGGTTCATCCTTAAACTTTTCCAAACAAAAGTATTTCTTCTGAAGATGTATCAGAAACCTTTCAAAGAAAATCCTCTAGGGAAATTTAAACACAGCTTTGTCTTATACTGCTCATGGTAACATAAACTGTTGCTCTGCAAAGTATTCAAAGGGGATTAAGCAGATTTTATTTCATCTATTCAGTTCATATTTCTTGGACAACTTTGGGTTCATTTCTTCCTGGGCTCAACCTTCACTGCTAGCATTGGTGGCTTCCAGCTATTTTAGGGTGTGAGATTACATATATGTTAAAACTGAACCAATTAAAGACAAGTATCCTTAATTTTGAGAGACTTATATGCTTTGGCAGGAGTACACTCTGGATTTTGAGAGCCAAGAGCTCCCTGCTTCCTGCAATCTTGACAAGTGAGAGAATGTGTTTTACCAAAAACCAGCAAAAGCCAGAACATTCCCTGAAGTTGTTCCTGGCTCTAGGAAATGAAATGCTGAGCAGTCCTTAAGTACATTGAAGTGCTACCTTAATCATGCAAAGATGAAGCAGCCATTATTATGGGTCCAGCAGAGTGACAGGACTTGCTTCAGGACTGACCCGCACCATCTGCAAGTTTACCTTGTGATCCACATAGGATGAATGTAATTGATCAGGCTGGTGACATCTGCCTGTGGTCCTGGAATGAAATAAAGCTCAACATTCCAGAAGATATTGTAATCCACAACCCTGGCCTCGGTGATCTGAGTAAAAGGAAACCCACAGAGAAAAGGCGACATGCAGGCCTGTAAGGACTACTTATATGAGCACAGAGATGAATAAAAAGGTTTTCTGAGTTCAGGTACGAACACACCATGCTGTCTTCTCTTACAAACAGTACAAAGAATCTTGACCCTAACTCAGTAACGATGATTCATTTGATCAATAACTTCAACTACCTCAAAGGAACTCTGAAAACAAGCAAGTTAAAAGTCTCTTTTAGCTTACTATTTCCAGAGAAAGTGTTTCTCATTCTGAATGATGGTTTAAACAGTTTATAACCTTCTGCCTCAGCATGGTACTAAAAATGTCTAAGTATCCCATATTTACCACTGAATCTTTAATTAAGGGTTTATACCTAAAAAAATATTTTTTTTTTAAAAAAAAAGAGAAAAAATAAAAAAAGAAAGTAGGAAAACTTTCTTGACTGCTTTTAGCTCTAGTTGATTCTGACTCAGCCTCACTGGCATGCGTGATTCAATAGTTTATGTCAAACAAGAATTCCAGCCCAATGCCCTCCATCCAGTGTGTTCTCATTCCTGAGCCTGACGGCAGAACTGGTCTCCTAGCAACACTGGACATTTTCTCTGCCTAGTCATCTGTAGCAATTGGCTCTTTTTCAAGGTTTTCTTCTCATTCTCTGTCCAGACAAACCAAAAACCTTTATGCCATTAAAAAGATCTGAGGTCTGGATTCAGATGTGGAACATCCATTGAAATTGAAATTTTTTTCTCTCCTAACTAGATCTCCTTTTCCGCTTTTCTCTAATCTCTTTTTCTCTCTCTCACTCAAATACACACACACACACAAACACACACACACACACACACACACACACCAGCAAAGAGAGTGGCTGTTGATATGTATTCTGAGTAATGGTAGTATTGTGCTTAGTTCGTTGCTCAGTCATATTTGACTTTTTGTGACCCCATGGAATATAGCCCGCCAGGCTTCTCTGTTCATGGAATTTCCTAGGCAACAATAGTGGAGTGGGTTGCCATTTCCTACTCGAATGGTAATATTGTCTAGTACAAAAACATGGAATCCTCTTTGTTGCTGTTTAATTTCTAAGTTGTGTCTGACTTTTGGAACGCCATGGACTGTAGTCCACCCCATCCATGGGATTTCCCCAGACAAGAATACTGGAATGGGTTGCTGTTTTTTTCCCGACCTAGAAATGGAACCCGTCTCCTGCATTGTCAGGTGGGTTCTTCACCACTGAGCCACCTGGGAAGCCCAGAATGCTCCTTAGTTTCAGTTCAGTTCAGTTCAGTCGCTCAGTCGTGTCCAACTCTTTGCGACCCCATGAATCGCAGCATGCCAGGCCTCCCTGTCCATCACCAACTCCCAGAGTTCACTCAGACTCAGTCCATCGTGTCTGTGATGCCATCCAGCCATCTCATCCTGGGTTGTCCCCTTCTCCTCCTGCCCCCAATCCCCAAATAGGAAAAGGAATACATCAAGGCTGTATATTGTCACCCTGCTTATTTAACTTATATGAAGAGTACATCATGAGAAACGCTGGGCTGGAAGAAACACAAGCTGGAATCAAGATTGCCGAGAGAAATATCAATAACCTCAGATATGCAGATGACACCACCCTTATGGCAGAAGGTGAAGAGGAGCTAAAAAGCCACTTGATGAAAGTGAAAGAGGAGAGTGAAAAAGTTGGCTTAAAGCTCAACATTCAGAATGCTCCTTAACTAGTGGTCAATTCAGGAATCCTCTTCACCTCTTTAATTACCTCATTATGTAAAACAAGGATGTAATATCCATCTCACAGAGTTTTTGTGAGAATCAAAGATACAATGAACAACAAAGGGTTTTGAAATAATAAAGGCTATATGCACATCATAAAGCCTTGGTTATAATTGTAGTAATTTGGTTATTACATTAACCAAATTAATTTTAACAACAAGGAGAGGAAGTATCCTTTAGATACATATTTAGGAAGAGAAACAAAGGAACAAGGCTGTGAAAACTAGTCATTATTCACTTAAGATCAAAGTTCTTATCATGACATGACCAGAATTTACCATCTCTTCATTATCCAAATACCATATTTAATCAGAGCCTCCCAGAGAGTAGTGATTGGAACTGATGGGACTATGAGATCAGGAAAAGGAAAATGTTGCTAAATGTAACAGTTTTCAGATGGTTTAAAACTCCAATGGGTCCAAAGTGAATCAATAGAGGGCCCTTCCAATTGCATCCAACATAGCTCAAGAGAAAATAGAGGTACAGTAGCTACTCTGAACTCTCTCCATCCTCTTTCTCAAGAGACAAGATAGTAAAACTGGAGTTTAGAGACAGGTGGGGGGCGGTGGGAGGAGAATACTTAAGGGGAAGAGGAACATGGTCATCCTTCAAAGTCCCTAGACTGTAAACTTCAAAAATCCAGGGATCAAGAGTTACTTGTTTGCTTTTTTCTTGAATTACCATTATATCTTCATTGCTTAGAATAGAGTCCAGTATTTGGTAACGTTTTGATAAACATCGAGAGATGGAAAACATCTATTTCAGCTTCATTGACTATGCCAAAGTCTTTGACTGTGTGGATCACAATAAACTGTGGAAAATTCTGAGAGAGATGGGAATACCAGACCACCTGACCTGCCTCTTGAGAAACCTGTATGCAGGTCAGGAAGCAACAGTTAGACCTAGACATGAAACAACAGACTGGTTCCAAATAGGAAAAGGAGTACATCAAGGCTGTATATTGTCACCCTGCTTATTTAACTTATATGCAGAGTACATCATGAGAAACGCTGGGCTGGAAGAAGCACAAGCTGGAATCAAGATTGCCAGGAGAAATGTCAATAACTTCAGGTATGCAGATGACACCACCCTTATGGCAGAAAACAAAGAAGAACTAAAGAGCCTCTTGATGAAAGTGAAAGAGGAGGGTGAAAAAGTTGGCTTAAAGCTCAACATTCAGAAAACTAAGATCATGGCATCTGGTCCCATCACTTCATGGGAAATAGATGGGGAAACAGTGGAAACAGTGGCTGACTTTAATTTTCTGGGCTCCAAAATCACTGCAGATGGTGATTGTAGCCATGAAATTAAGGTGCTTACTCCTTGGAAGAAAAGTTATGACCAACCTAGACAGCATATTAAAAAGCAGAGACATTACTTTGTCAACAAAGGTCCATCTAGTCAAGGCTATGGTCTTTCCAGTGGTCATGTATGGATGTGAGAGTTGGACTGTGAAGAAGGCTGAGCACTGAAGAATTGATGCTTTTGAACTGTGGTGTTGGAGAAGACTCTTGAGAGTCCCTTGGACTGCAAGGAAATCCAACCAGTCCATCCTAAAGGAGACCAGTCCTGGGTGTTCATTGGAAGGACTGAAGTTGAAGCTGAAACTCTAATACTTTGGCCACCTGATGTGAAGAGCTGACTCATTTGGAAAGACCTTGATGCTGAGAAAGATTGAGGGCAGGAGGAGAAGGGGACAGCAGAGGATGAGATGGTTGGATGGCATCACTGACTCAATGGACATGGGTTTGGGTGGACTCTGGGAGTTGGTGATGGACAGGGAAGCCTGGCATGCTGTGGTTCATGGGGTTGCAGAGAGCCGGACATGACTGAGCGACTGAACTGAACTGAACTGAGAGATGGAAGAATTCAGTAGTCAGGGCTATGAAACTGCTCATTTTAGCAGTTTTGCTTACATTCACAATGAATTTGATTCAAACTAATATGATTAGTGCTGTTCAGTCATTCAGCATTTAATAAGATCCTAGGTAGAGTCAGATATGGCTTAGCCACTGAACAACAGGATCCCAATAAATGGGAGCTGCTGTTGTTTCAACTTCTACTACTATCTAATTCAACCATCACACCTCATTACCTACTCAAGGCAAGTGATTACAGGAAATTATATACTAGTAGCTTCATAATCTAGCAAGGGAGACTGACAAGCAATAACAGCTTGTGTTATGGACACATAACAGGTATATGTGTCCACAGACTGGGAAGGGCTATAGAGAGCAATGTCAAGTATTAACTATCTTCACCCCTAATTTCATAGGGAAGGAAACCCAGGTTCAGTTTTCTCAGTTCTGATTGTACATACAGACTTGTCATTTTTTTTAATTTATTCTTTCTAAAATTATCACTTACTTCCTACAACTAAGATTTTGCCCTTTCGGGGAAGCGGCAATGAAGGCAACATATATGCCTGAATATTCTTATTTCAGTGGTGCAAGAATGGTTAAACAGCTCTCTTGGACTCTTCAGTAGAAGGTGCAGGAGGGCAGGAGGACTGTTTGAATGAAGGCCATGTGCACAGTGGTTGGAGGTGTGGGCTCTGGAGCCCAAATGCCCACCATGCCTCAGTCTGAGCTCAGTCATTCACTAGCTGTGTGAGTCTGGACAGCAACTTAACTTCTCTGTGCCTCAATCATCCACTTTGTAAAGTGGGGACATAACAGCACCTACAATAAAAGATTATTGTGACAATAAAGTTAATACATGTAAGCACAAGTGAGTAATAAATAATGTTTAATTTAAATTGGGTTTTTGTTAGGATATGATCCGGCAGCATTCCTTGAGATATATTCCCACAGCTCATGACACCTTATTTCCTGGCTCCCTCGGATTGTGTGAAGGACCCTGGGCGTCATTATCATGACACTCAAAAGTTTCAGTCTTTATCCCATTGTCTCCAGATGATCTTAATGGCAAACCTGTCAGAGAATAAATGTGCATAATTTTTATAACCCCCCACTATGGGTGGGAATAAAACGAGGGAAAAATCATTTAAAAACCCACTAATCCAGGCAGTGTCTGTGATGAAGAAATAGGGGAGAACAAAATCAGAATAATGGCCTGTTGGATTCACAGACACCTTCTAGAACCTCTTAGTTAAAAAAAAGAAGCAGCATTCTGTTTCATTCCTTCACAGACAATAATTGACTTCAAAAGAAGTGCGAGGTTTAGATTACTATGTTTATGTGGACATCCATACCCAGGTAGACGATCTAACGCGTACAGTGACACCCAGCAGAAAAATGGTACTTCTGTGCCTCAGTTTCTGAGTTTCCCGTGTAATAAGAAAAGCATACATTATCTTTTTCGCTGGGTTATAGAGATTATCAGAGTATGGTATTACACATTTAAATAAAGTCTTTGAGGTTTTCTTATCTGATTTATTATTCTTACTTTAGTATATAATATATAAAAATATAGTTTCATGTTACCATTGACCCCAAAATAAATGATTATAATAGAAGGGCCTCCCACATTGAGTTGTATATTATATGTTCACAAAACTGAAATTGAATATAAGCGGAAAGAAAAAGAGTGATTTGAAAAGGGGAAAAGCCCTTTTCATTTTTTCAGGAAAGCAAGTCTGATTCCTAGAGTACACTATCATCTAGTTTGACCATATTTTGCTTTTGGGGCTGATAAGAACAAGAAATTGTTTCTAAGCCCGCCATTCTAGTCTGGAACAGAGCGAAGTGATACACGTGCCATCACTGTTTCTATGTCTGCCCTAGATATTATCATGTTGCATTGTATCATTTTCCTCAAAAATCTTAAAATGATCAATTTACTTTAACTCAAGACTATCTTAGAACAAAAACTAGGTTATAATATGAAACACAGAAAAACTGAAGGGATTCAAAGAATCAATGATAGGACTGCTCCAGCAGGAAGAATGTAAAAACAGCCATTCTGTCTAACAAAATTATAATTCATGGAGTTAAAAATGTTCTGAGTTACTATGGCAGTCTGGGGCATGCGACTCAAGACACTCAGCTTAAGAGGCTAAACAAATTCATGACAAAAACACAGGCCTTGCTGTGACAGGACCGTCAGGTGCCAGTCCTGAGTTTGTCTTTCCTAACTGTATGAATGTGCAGAAGGCAGTCGGTTTCCTCAGCTATTAAAAAACAGAATGCCTACCTCTAGACTTGTGGGGAATGAGTGCGTTTCTGAAGGGGGTGTGCCTAGCAGAGTGCTTTGCATAGAGTAAATGCTCAGGAAGGACTAATTACCACTACTACCATCCATAATGAAAGCCATGACAAACCTAGACAGCATATTAAAAAGCGGAGACAACACTCTCCCAACAAAAGTCCATATAGTCAAAGCTATTATTTTTCCAGTAATCATATGGATGTGAGAGTTGGACCATAAAGAAGGCTGAGTGCCAAAGAATTGATGCTTTCAAACTGTGGTGCTAGAGAAGACTCCTGAGCATCCCTTGGACAGCAAGGAGATCAAGCCAGTCAATCCTAAAGGAAATCAACCCTGAGTGTTCACTGGAGGGACTGATGCTGAAGCTGGAGCTCCAACACTTTGGCCACCTGATGCGAAGAGCAAACTCATTGGAAAAGACCCTGATGCTGGGAAAGATTGAAGGCAAAAGAAGAAGGGGGCAGAGGATGAGACGGTTAGATAGCATCACTGGCTCAGTGCACATGAATTGGAGCAAACACCTCCAGGAGATAGTGGAAGACAGAAGAGACTAACAAGAAACCATTCATCATAAGGGTAAATGGAGAATAACTTTCCATAAGAAACTAATACAAATACATTTTTTGGTGAAAATTGAAATTTTATTGCAATAATATTTTGGTTAAAGAACACAATATGTCAAGTTTAAGTGGGTGAAAATATATGTGTAACTAGAAACCCGTAATGCAGAAAATCATGGAACTTACCTGCATCTGCCTAAGATCATCAAAACTGAGCAGCTAATAAGGGTCTCTAGGATTTCCTCTTATGATAAAATTGATTTTCTGAAGTCTTGAGAACCAAATTATGAAAATAATTTGCAGTCTTCCTTCTTCAGTGTTTATCCAAGATCACATTTGGCCTAAGAAATGCAAAACCTCTTATGTATTTTAAGGAAAGACAGGGAGGAAAGGTGGGAGGCTCTTGTCAAAGTCTGAACAGCAGGAAACATTAAAGCCATCAACAGTGCTGGGGAGGAGGTGTGTCTCATGCACCCACATCAAGGGAGAAAATCCACACCCTTTCTATTTTGGATAAGGAAAAGAAATCAACTCCCTAATGTGTTCTTTTCCACTAAAAACTACAGCCGGCATAAATTTCCTCAAGACTCAAAAAAAAAAAAAAAAAAAAAAAANTGACAAAAAAAAAAAAAAAAAAAAAAAAAAAAAAAATCCACATGTGAAAAAAAGACCAAGCCATTTTCAAAGGGTTTTTAAATGTTAATCTTTCTACTGGGGAAAAATGAGGGGGTAGAAATTACATCTGTCATCAAAGGATCCTCCCTTCTAAAATGTGTAATTGTGGTGTGGTCTGCCCCATCACTGGCATAAAAGCAGCTCTAAATAAAAGTACTTTCTAAAATCAACTATGTATAAAAATTCCCGAGGCACCCATAGAGACCAAATCCATCCTCAAATCACACACAGCCTTTCAGGAACATTTCAGATTAACATCAAACATTTTTTTTCCCCTTTGCCAACTGCACTCAGGATCAACCCTGGGTCCTTACAGGACAATCATGCCTTGTGGCTCCCACTGGGCTTGTATTTGTGTTCCGACAAAGTAACTAGCTTGTTTAAAAGCGACAAATAAACAATAACCACAGACTTGTTTGGAATTTAAAAATGGGAATTTGGATGTCTTTATTATAGTAACAGTTGATAGATTAAAAGCCTTTTAATGTGTTCCATGCTCATTATTCTGAAAACATATTACCTATGCAAAAGATATGTGTCAAATCAAACTTGAGTACTTAGCAAGAAGATAATTTGAAGAGTGGTGTGATCCCTCAGTGATTTAGTTTGGGTCAAACAGCTGTTAAAAGGCAGAGTCAGGGTTTGAGTTACCCCATGAAAAGCTCAGGACTCAAATGAGCTGATTGTGTATTCTGTGCATACTGTGTGTATGGTTAGAATTCCTGAATAATTTCTCGCCAGTCACCTCCTTTATCCTACAGCAAAACCTCTTCAATGTGTTTGTAGCTAACGAAGTTCAGAATGGAAAGATTTCATAAATAAGAGGTCTCTACTAACAATGGGAATGTGGGTAACAATAAATTTGAGGATTTTTTTAACCAAACTCTGCCATGATTTAAAACAGCATTTTTCCATCATCTAAAACATAAATGGCATTATTTTGTGTCTATCAGAAAGTTGTTTTAATTTTCCCCATCGCTTCGCCAGAAGACACACCTTTAGTTAGGTCATGTTATTTACTTACAAGTTCTAAAAGCACTTTAGAAAGGGTGAGAAACTCAACTTTGAAGCCTCTATAAAAGCCAAATACCAGTTGAATAAAGGAATACAGTGAATGCTAAAAGTAAACAAGATATTCTAACCAATGGCTTTGCAGTTGTAAAACTTCATTAAATGTTAAAAAACAAATACATAAAAATATGTCAATACTATAAATTGCCTTTTTCTCCCATTTCTTAATTCTTCCTTTAATGAAACAAAATGAATGAGCTTTGGAGTCATACATACCCCATTTCCAATCTATTGTTAACTGAACTATTTGAGCCATAGTCTCCTCAGTCCTGGTTGTGGTGGTTGTGGTATAGTCATTAATATATGTCTGATTCTTGTAACCCCATAGACTGTAGTCCACCAGGGTCCTCTGTCCCTGGGGCTTTCATTCAAGAATGCTGGTGTGGGTTGCAATTTCCTTGAACTTTCTGGGCCGTAGTCTCCTCAGTCTTCAGTTCAGTTCAGTTCAGTCACTCAGTCGTGTCTGACTCTGCAACCCCACGAACCGCAGCACTTCAGGCATCCCTGTCCATCACCAACTCCCCGAATCCACCCAAACTCATGTCCATCGAGTCAGTGATGCCATCCAACAACCATCTCATCCTCTGTCGTCCCCTTCTGCTCCTGCCCCCAATCCCTCCCAGCATCAGGGTCTTTTCAAATGAGTCAGCTCTTCGCATCAGGTAGCCAAAGTATTGGAGTTTCAGCTTCAACATCAGTCCTTCCAATGAACACCCAGCACTGATCTCCTTTAGGATGCACTGGTTGGATCTCCTTGCAGTCCAAGGGACTCTCAAGAGCCTTCTCCAACACCACCGTTCAAAAGCATCAATTCTTCAGCACTCAGCTTTCTTTATAGTCCAACTCTCACATCCATACATGACCACTGGAAACA
Organism: Redunca redunca; assembly: GCA_006410935.1. NCBI lineage: Eukaryota > Metazoa > Chordata > Mammalia > Artiodactyla > Bovidae > Redunca > Redunca redunca. The sequence continues at coordinate 466,459 of SJYQ01096254.1, forward strand.
CCATAGCCTTGATGAGACAGACTTTTGTTGACAAAGTAATGTCTCTGCTTTTCAGTATGCTATCTAGGGTGGTCATAGCTTTCCTTCCAAGGAGTAAGTGTCTTTTAATTTCATGGCTACAATCACCATCCACAGTGATTTTGGAGTCCCCCCCAAAAAAGTCTGCCACTGTTTCCACTGTTTCCCCATCTATTTCCTATGAAGTGATGGGACCAGATGCCATGATCTTAGTTTTCTGAATGTTGAGCTTTAAGCCAACTTTTTCACTCTCCTCTTTCACTTTCATCAACAGGCTTTTTAGTTCCTCTTCACTTTCTGTCATAAGGGTGGTGTCATCTGCATATTTGCGGTTATTGATATTTCTCCTGGCAATTTTGATTCCAGCTTCTGCTTCATCCAGCCCAGCGCTTCTCATGATGTACTCTGCATATAAGTTAAATAAGTAGGGTGACAACATACAGCCTTGATGTACTCCTTTTTCTATTTGGAACCAGTCTGATGTTCCATGTCCGGTTCTAACTGTTGCTTCCTGACCTGTATATAGTTTCTCAAGAGGCAGGTCAGGTGGTCTGGTATTCCCATCTCTTTCAGAATCTACCACAGTTTATTGTGACCCACACACTCAAAGGCTTTAGCATAGTCAATAAAGCAGAAATAGATGTTTTTCTGGAACCCTCTTGCTTTTTCCATGATCCAGCAGATGTTGGCAATTTGATATCTGGTTCCTTTATCTTTTCTAAAACGAACTTGAACATCTAGAAGTTCACAGTTTATGTATTGCTGAAGCCTGGCTTGGAGAATTTTGAGCATTACTTTACTAGCATGTGAGATGAGTGCAATTGTGTGGTAGTTTGAGCATTCTTTGGCATTGCCTTTCTTTGGAATTGGAATGAAAACTGACCTTTTCCAGTCCTGTGGCTACTGCTGAGTTTTCCAAATTTTCTGGCATACTGAGTACAGCACTTTCACAGCATCATCTCTTAGGATTTGAAATAGCTCAACTGGAATTCCATCACCTCCACTAGCTTTGTTCATAGTGATGCTTTCTAAGGCCCACTTGACTTCAAATTCCAGGATGTCTGGCTCTAGGTGATGATCACACCATCATGATTATCTGGGTCATGAAGATCTTTTTTGTACAGTTCTGTGTATTCTTGCCACCTTTTCTTAATATCTTCTGCTTCTGTTAAGTCCCTACCATTTCTGTCCTTTATTGGGCCCATCTTTGCATGAAATGTTCCCTTGGTATCTCTAACTTTCTTGAAGAGATCTTTAGTCTTTCCCATTCTATTGTTTTCCTGTATTTCTTTGCACTGATCCCTGAGGAAGGCTTTCTTATCTCTCCTTACTATTCTTTGGAACTTCGCATGTAAATGGGTATATCTTTCCTTTTCTCCATGGCTTTTTGCTTCCCTTCTTTTCACAGCTATTTGTGAGGCCTCCTCAGACAGCCATTTTTCTGTTTTGCATTTCTTTTTCTTGGGGATGGTCTTGATTCTTGTCTCCTGTACAGTGTCACTATATTTCATATTTCATCAGGTACTCTATCAGATCTAGTCTCTTAAATCTGTTTCTCACTTCCACTGTATAATTGTAAGGGATTTGATTCAGGGCTGCCGTCTATGGGGTCGCACAGAGTCGGACAAGACTGAAGCGACTTAGTAGCAGCAGCAGCAGCAGCAGCATACCTGAATGATCTAGTGGTTTTCCCTACTTTCTTCAGTTTCAGTCTGAATTTAGTAATAAGGAGTTCATGACTGAGCCACAGTCATAGAAAAGACTTAATATCTATCTCACAGATTTTCATTTAGATTTTTTTTAAAAAATCAGATATACAGATTTTGGAGAAAAAAATTAGAATTATGTTAATCCCAAATGTCGAATTAGAGAGCACATGCAGGCTTGGCTTAAAGAATTCTGTTTGGGGCTTAAAGAACTTGGATATAAATTATTCTTTTGTTTGCTCCCAGTGAAACTCTGTCATTTCATGGAAATAAAAACTGAGGTTCAGGAAAGAATTGAGATTTTTTTTCAGAGTCACATCAAATAAGAGGATGATAAGGTGCTAGAACACAGTGATCCTTCTGCTGCACAGCATTGTCTGAGGATGCAGCCATTTGTGATGTTTGCTGTTTTTATTGGGGGTTTTAAGTGTAACCAATTCAGAAAACTAAGATCATGGCATCTGGTCCCATCACTTCATGGCAAATAGATGGGAAGACAGTGGAAACAGTGTCAGACTTTATTTCTGGGGGCTCCAAAGTCACTTCAGATGGTGACTGCACCCATGAAATTAAAAGACGCTTACTCCTTGGAAGGAAAGTTATGACCAACCTAGACAGCATATTAAAAAGCAGAGACATCCCAACAAATGTCCATCTAGTCAAGGCTATGGTTTTTCCAGTGGTCATGTATGGATATGAGAGTTGAACTGTGAAGAAAGCTGAGTGCCGAACAATTGATGCTTTCGAACTATGGTGTTGGAGAAAACTCTTGAGAGTGCCTTGGACTGCAAGGCAATCCAACCAGTCCATCCTAAAGGAGATCAGTCCTGGGTGTTCATTGGAAGGACTGACGCTAAAGCTGAAACTCCAATACCTGGGCCGCTTGATGCGAAGCACTGACTCATTTGAAAAGACCCTGATGCTGGGAGGGATTGGGGGCAGGAGCAGAAGGGGACGACAGAGGAGGAGATGGCTGGATGGCATCACCAACCCAATGGACATGAGCTTGGGTAAACTCCGGGAGTTGGTGATGGCCAGAGAGGCCTGGCATGCTGCGGTTCATGGGGTCGCAAAGAGTTGGACATGAGTGAGCAACTGAACTGACCTGAAGTGTAACAAAGAGGGCCAAAATGATGATATACCTATCTTTGTAGATGCAGACATAACTTACATATAGCTAACCCCTTGAGATACTACAGATCTTAGATATGTGTGTGCATACATGCCTGCTAAGTCGCTTCAATTGTGTCCAAGTCTTTCCGACCCCATAGACTGTAGTCCACCAGGCTCCTCTGTCCACGGGATCCTCCAGGCAAGAATACTGGAGTAGGTTGCCACGCCCTCCTTATAAGCTTTTCAATGGAGATGTGTTGCCACCACAGGAAAGTGACTGACTTCCCAATTGCTACACAAATGCTTGCACAAATTATCTAATCATGTGCAGCTCTGCATAATCTAATAGGTTAAACATGCTTCTTGTAAATGAATGACTCTTCAGAATTGTTACTCTTATTGGAACTACATATTTTCCAGTCCATTGTTCGATAACAACTACTTTTAAACTTTTATTTGAAATAGATTAGAAAATCCAGAGGGAGAAAATACTACTGGTTATGCATAGAACTGACTTTTGAATTGGCATATTTAGTACGTTTGTTAAAGTTCCACTCCATGCATTAACATGGATTATTAAAATGTGGTGTATTTTGCATATTTAGTATTTTTGTTAAAGTTCCACTCCATGCATTAACATGGATTATTAAAATGTGGTGTATTTTTACTTTGTTGAAAACTTCCTCCTCACCTTAAATTGAAAAATCCACACTTTGATATGTTCCCAGTAATTTTACAAAATTAATAACATGTAATGGTTTTGATTTGTAAGTTCTCTCTGGACAGGGAAAGAGAGATGAGCATATTTTATTGAGTACAACAAAACATATTAAAAAGACTTAAGCCTGTTCTCTATTACTGCTAAGACAATTATCAATATTAGCCTCACTGAATTTACTCCCAAATGCATTATACTATTTATTTGACTGATGGCATCACTAGATGCATCATCACCCAAGCAACAAATGCTGCTGTCTTCTTCAGCTACTCATCTCCCAAATTCAAACTAAATCTGTTAATCTTCCTAATATGTATTGACCCCACTGTTTCCTCTTATTCTTCACAGAGTGCTCTGATTGGTGTCACTGGATAGTCTCTCTCTGGATGAGAAATGAGGATGGATAGCTCAGAGAGGTGGAGAAGGCAACGGCACGCCAGTCCAGTACTCTTGCCTGGAAAATCCCACGGATGGAAGAGCCAGGTGGGCTGCATTTCATGTGGTTGCTGAGAGTCGGGCACGACTGAGCGACTTCACTTTCACTTTTCACTTTCATGCAATGGAGAAGGAAATGGCAACACACTCCAGTGTTCTTGCCTGGAGAATCCCAGGGATGGCAGAGCCTGGTGGGCTGCCGTCTCGGGGGTCGCACAGAGTCAGACATGACTGAAGTGATTTAGCAGCAGCAGCTCAGAGAGGAATCTCTAGAGAAAGAACCAGATTTTTATGAAAGAACCTAAGTACCATAGCAAGAGGTATTGACTTCCCTGGGTATGCCCTAGGAGCACTGCTGATACCCAGATGCCCAGCTGTTCCTTCTACCTCCCACCCTGCAGCAGCCTTCCTGGCTTCCTCAGCCTGCACAGAGTCCGAAGGGGCTCTCGTACTTTAGCTTGCATAGGAGAAACTTCAGAATTGGTACAATGGTGGTTGTGCAGAAGCCTGAAGTCATGAAATAAGGGTACAGTCTGTAAAATTTCATAAAAGATTAGGACTATGGAAATCATAAATATGGACCCTTCTCCCCAAAAGGTCAAGTGGGACCAACTGTACCTCAGTGAACACCAGTCCAGGGACCAAAGCCAAAGGACTCCATGAGGATCTGGACAAATCTTCTCTGCTACTAAGAAGTCACATTAAATCCTTTCAAATACCCAGAAAGAAAAAAGGTATATTGCATTGGAAAGGAGCATGGGGAAGAAAGGGAAAATCTGAAAGACTGAGTATTTTCCCTGAAAGACTGAATTATTTAAAACAGGAAAGACCATAAGGGAATGAAATTACCTGGCAAGTTAAGTTCTTCTCCATAACCCAGTCCCTGGTCCACTAACTCAGGAGGACAGAAGTTTATGAGGAAGGTTAGATCTCTTATGGAATATAAGCTTTAACTTCTTTCTGAATAGTAAGTAAATTTGTATCCTCTAATTTGAACTCTGCAAACTCTTACCCACCTACCCAGACCCAGTTAAGGTCACCTCTTCTTATGAGGTTGCAGTCTTAAAAATACCACCAGGTAGGATAAATTCCTTTCTGTGCATATTCTGCAACACTCTGCATGTACCTTTCTATGAAAATAATTTTCAAATTCTATCACTGCTCTTTAAACGTCTGTATCACCGGCTTTAACATAAGACCTTTAGGGAATGGTCAGTGTCTTGTCAATCCACACTGCTCTGCGATATAAATATCTTAGTACACTGTAGGATCTCAATATCTGATGAAGAATTGATGAGCAATTCCAAATTCATATCTATCAAATTCCATAATGCTCCCAATTCTTGTGGGTTTTTGTTAGTTTTGTTTCTGATGATGACTCTTGGATAGAAAATGAGTGGGAAGAAAAGGCCAGGCAAGTGGAAGAAAGAAGAGAAAGACAGAAACTATCTGGATTACTATAAATTAAAGGGAAGGTTGACTATCCTATAGTGTCATAGACAACGAATCTGAAAGATGCCTGATCATATTTCACCAACAAATACATTTTAGAAATAAATGCATTGGTCCAAGTTTTTAACAAATTCTTGAAGTGATTGCCTTTTGACTCCTCAACATATGAATTACATTGTTAAAATTTTTCTTATCAAAACTTACAGGCCAGATTTTCAATTGACTTCAGTCAAGGTAAATTTAACAGAGACCAAACATAAAATTCCATCTGGAACACATGGAAATAATCTTCAATTCAATAGATCTAAAGGCTCAGTTGTTGATAAGCATAGATGTTAAAGCCTTTTTAAAGGAGTTCTTTCTTAGGTCCTTAAAACGAATATCTCCTTTAAACATTTTTGGAATCACAAAAATGTTATTTTCTCAGAATATGAATATACCTTGTATTGTATCTCGATAATCATGCTGTGGGGTAAAATCCCTTGGCAATAATGACTGACATAACTGTACTGGACCACATTAGAAACTTCTGAGATGTCTTGGGTAGAAAGGAGAGAAGACAGAATATTCATTAAGCTCAAAAGTTTCATACTTCTTTGTTCATTTAGAAACTAAATCTGTGCTTCTTTCTACATTGCTGATGGTAAAGAAAACATGAGGGTTTGTCCTATGGCTGGATTGTCAACAAAATGAGTCAGATTTGGGGATAGAAGGATAAAATGTGTGACTAATATCATACCCTTCTCGAGAAGTTATCTTTACTTGATAACTGCAATACTGGGGTGAACGTTAACACAACATATGAGGCCAGATCTAAAGAAGGATAAAGGGAAATTGTTTTTTCTCTCCTGAGTCACAGCTATGGACTTCTAAGAATATCAAGGACTGAACTAAAGAAAGATCTCTGCTTGGATATCTTCTCACTTTAAAAAAATAAAAATAAAAAACTACATATATCTCTTTCAATTCTGGTTTCCTCGGTGTGTATGCCCAGCAGTGGAATTGCTGGGTCATAAGGCAATTCTATTTCCAGTTTTTTAAGGAATCTCCACACTGTTCTCCATAGTGGCTGTTAGTTTGCATTCCCACCAACAGTGTAAGAAGGTTCCCTTTTCTCCTCACCCTCTCCAGCATTTATTGCTTATAGACTTTTGGATTGCAGCCATTCTGACTGGTGTGAAATGGTACCTCATTGTGGTAAGAAAGCTGTGGTACATATACACAATGGAGTATTACTCAGCCATTAAAAAGAATACATTTGAATCAGTTCTAATGAGGTGGATGAAACTGGAGCCTATTATACAGAGTGAAGTAAGAGAAAAAGAAAAACACCAATACAGGATACTAATGCATATATATGGAATTTAGAAAGATGGTAACGATAACCCTGTATACGAGACAGCAAAAGAGACACAGATGTATAGAACAGTATTTTGGACTCTTTGAGAGAGGAAGAGGGTGAGATGATTTGGGAGAATGGCATTGAAACATGTATAATATCATATATGAAATGAATCGCCAGTCCAGGTTCTATGCAGGATACAGGATACTTGGGGCTGGTGCACTGGGATGACCCAGAGGGATGGTATGGGGAGGGAGGAAGGAGGGGGTTCAGGATGGGGAACACATGTACACCCATGGTGGATTCATGTTGATGTATGGCAAAACCAATACAATATTGTAAAGTAATTACCCTCCAATTAAAATAAATAAATTTAAATTAAAAAACTACATGTATTTTTTGATTAATGAGATTCATTTTTATTAAAGTGAAAAATCTTAAGCAGCATTTTTATATATATGACTGCCAAGAAACTAGTCACTGTAATACTTGGGGATATTCAGTAATGAACTTCCTTCCACCCACAGAATGTGCAATACTTGACTCGCCTATATCCACCCTCCAGGTCCCCTGCGCATACACTGTCCTGAGCACTCAGAGTGTATGAGAGCCAGAGGCAAAAGAAAAACTAGACCTAGTTTTGTTAGAAGTCTTCCCCATAACCCTTAGTATCCCCAGGCAGATGTTGGGGGCTCCACAATCATACCACAAGCTTAGTTCTTTATCTCCTAGGATCCCTGGCACCACCATCCACAGATAATGACCAGGGAAACTTTCAACTGAGTGAATCAGGTGTTGAATTTAATTAAAATTGCCCAAGTACCCCTTTGAAACAAAAGCAGTATAGGATGGGACCCCATGTCCTGAAGACAGATTATCAAGAACTGCTTAATCTCTCCTTCCTTGTGACCTTCTCTCTCCACCCTGGTCCTCCTAGCCAGCAGCAGGACCAGAAGATAGTCTCTACCGACTCGGGTGTCACAAATGCCTACCTGAGATCCCATCCTGTATCTCTCCTCTTTCTGTATCTTGTCAGTGCATGGATTACCTGTTACAGGAATAAGCCAGGGAGGCCTTTGAGACATTTAAAGGAAAACACATCAGAAACTGGGAGACAAGTGCTTGGTTGTCATGCTGGGGCTTCCTAGCTCCACGGACTCATCATAGTCTGGGCAGGTCAAGAAGCGTGTCCAAGTTGTGAGGTCTGTTAAAAAAGACTTGGAAACCACAAAGCTACCACCCTAGTGCAATTTGGGTTTTTGATCCCGTATTTAGCTCCACGATTGCCTGCTTCCACATCACATTTCAGTCACAGGGTGAAGAAATGATGAATGGGGGCCTTTGTGGGGAAGGCGTTCCAGGCCTGGCACAGTCTCAGTGGTTGATGAGGTAAAGGACTTGTGGTCTGGTGTCTGTGCCATAAAGTGGAAAGAATGTGAAGTCAATGACTCTCTGTAGCTAGATCATCAAGGAGGACCTGGTGGGTAAGACTTCGCAACTGCCCCCTCCTTCCCGCCCCAACAGTGCCTTTTCATTTCTCATTATGCATCAGGTCACATATATTTCTTACCTAAATAAACATGGCTATGTCCTCAAATAATTGGTCATTTCATTAGAGGACATTACTTGTTTCCTTTTGCTTTTCTTTCTGGGGTCTTCCAGATCATAGGCACTAACCATGTTAAGTTAAATGTTTACTGAAGACAGAATATTAATCTGGTACACAAACAAAAATTGTATAGATCTCATTTTGCAGTTCTCACTGACCATATTATAGACTTGAAAAATCTTTACCAACTAATACTTTAGAAAATGGACTGTATTGTATGCCCAGTAGAGCTCCTCATTGGGCATTTAAACATCTCCAAGCCTTTATACAGGATCCTCCTCTTATTTGGATCCTGTTTCCTCTGTAGGAGGGCCTCTCACTCATTTGAAAGGCATAACTTCAAATGTCAACTTCCCAGAGAAATTTTCCTTGACCCACCCAGAGTTATCCATCCCTGATGAGTCCTTCTCACATACTATTTATAATCATGACTTATATGTCTGTGTACCCCTCCTAGAACTATAAACCTATAAAAGTTTTATAACTAAAACCTCTAAGATAGTCTGTCTTTTAAACATTCTGTTATATTTAGCTTATGATGTTTGTTCCATAAATGAATTAAATACTAATTTAATTGTTTTTTGTACAAATGATAAGGACTATCAGCCACAAATAAATCATAAAGCAGGTAATCCAAAAATTATGTGTGTTGATTTTCTTATTAACTCTCACTTGAAGACACAACTTTACCTTCTAGGTAACGTTTGTCAAGGGATAACATCAAGCTTAAGTTTGCTAAGTGCCTTCTGGTCTAAGGTAAAGCATCCAGATTGGTGGAAGTGGTTCTAAGAGCCACATTTTTTGCCACATGGAAACACAAAGTGAACACATTCATTACTGTGATTTAATGGTTACTAAGTTTAATTAATATAAACTCTCAATTTCATGCTTCTCCCTAAATTACAATGAATGAAATCGTACCACAAGCTGTCCCAGGCTGCTTCCCAGTTCAAGGAAAGAGAGGGTTGTTACAAGCATGCGGCACCACTGACAACTTAGGTGAAGAAAAGAAATACCTCGATGTCTGTAAATGGATAGTGGGCACTATTACATATGTTTATGATAGATACTTTTTAATGCCATCTATAAAAGTTTAAGGAAATAGGGCAGAAGACAGACTTCTAACAAATAGACACCTTGGATAACTGAAAAGTATGATGACGTTTTTAAGAATCCATAGACTTGGCAGGGTAAAAAGGCATCTTGACATTATGAGAGGGAAAGGTTGCTGGAAACTCAATATTCTGCATCAAACCTAGACTGGAGATTTGTTTCTTATATGATATTATACATGTTTCAAGAGGGATGCTATGGGGAGGGAGGTGGGGGGGAGGTTCAGGATTGGGAACACGTGTACACCCATGGCCAATTCATGTTGATGTATGGCAAAACCAATACAATATTGTAAAGTAAAAAATAAATAAATAAATAAAAAGAAGCTCAGTATTTTTTTCTTGTGTTTTGACATTCTCTATGAAGTGGGGAAGGCAGGAGATAAAGAGGCTGGAATATGAAAGAGAACATTATAGAAAATGAAGAAAGAAGCTGATCTGAGCTTTATGTGTCATCAAGGATGTGAAGCCACATTTCCCAGTAGGTCATTGTCAGACTATATTTCTATCAAAGAGGAAATGTGTGTCTGCTGAAATAATACACAACAGCCATGTAGACAGATATTCAGGACAACTTGCTACTAAAAAACAACCCTGTGCCATGTGTCAATTGGCACCGACTCTGTCAATCTCCAACTTGCTATAAAGCAAAACCCTCTGAGGAGAGAGTTGGCTCAGCAAAATAGCTGGTGCTTAAGAAAGACATAAAAAGTCTAGAAAATATTCCCATTAAGAGCTGTATCTCACCAACATGGCTATTTTTAAAAATAAGAGGAAGGGCAAAGGACGTAGGGCATGTTTCCAAAGACAGAATGCTGCTCTAGTTATCTGACATTACAGAGCTTAAACTTGATTTATTAAGAGGATTATTCTTTCTGGAAGCCAGGACCTGAACTCTTTTTTTGTCTCTGGTATGTGCCCTCTTATTTTGGAAGCTCATTTATTTGAAGCAATAAATTATTCTATTTTATGAAAGGTAATTAAACACAAACAAGTAGACTTTTTACAAGAGCAAAGAAGAACAGAAGTGGCAAGGGAAATTCATATTCTCTCTCCCTATTGTACTTTCTTTCATATATTTTTGTTTATGTTCATGGAATCACAAACCCCAGTCTCCAAATCTCTGGGTCAGTTCTGGTCTCCCTCTTTTTCCTTTTCCTCCCTGTCAACAAAAGCAATACAAATGCCTATTAATTTCACTTTCTTAATGTCTCATTAAGACATGCCCTCTCTTTTTTTCCCCAACACATCACTTTAAATACTGCCCATTATTAAGGCTTGCCTTAGTAATGTGGAAGACAAAGTTATTCTTAGAATAAAGGATTGCATATTTGGGGACTATAAATAATTCTGGACATCAACTCTAAGAAAAAATATTGAACAACACCAGCAGAAAACCTGTAGACAATATTAAAACCCTAGCTGTGAGTACACAGTGACAGGAAGTGGTAGAACTTAAAGGCATGGCTGTGTGCAGTGTTCAGCAAATAGGGGTGCATGTGTGTGTGCTCAGTTGTGTCTGACTCTTTGCAACTCTATGTACTGTAGCCTGCCAGGCTTCTCTGTTCATGGGATTCTCTAGGCAAGAACAGTGGAATGGGTTGTCATTTCCTTCTCCAAGGGATCTTCCTAACCCAGGGATCAAACCCTGTTTCCTGCATCTCCAGCACTGCAGGAGATTCTTTACTGCTGAGGAAAGTCTGGAGAAGTCTAGTGAATAGCAGCTGAGCCCTGCAAAGCCTGACAAGATAGAAAATTATGAAAAAGAGTGACTGTAATCTTACCACACTGCAAATGCCCATAGGCCCCTATCCAAGAGGCTTAGCTGTCCATGGAGTTGGTTTGGACAGAAAGTTAACTAGAGGAAGAAAGGAGGTAAGTTCTGAAATACTAGAGGGCTGGTAAGGGCAAAATCTGCTAAAGATATTTGAGAAGATTAAAGGAAAACACTCAAAGCAATGCCCTTGTGATGGTTGAATTCACCAAGGTTGGCAGTTGATGAAAGCAAGGGCATTGATAAACTGACAAATAAGAAGCTGAAACCATCAGGAAAGGTATCCAGAATGGCAAGAGGGAGATCAGTAGATGGCACTGGTAAAAATGTAACAGGATGTGGGGATCAAGTAAGTGACTGTAGAAGGACTGTTTGTTTCCTTTGTCTTATTTTGGTTAAATATTATCATTGGTGCCAGATTAGCAGTGGATACATTAGAAATAACTGAAAAGTCAGTGGCTTGTTTTTTTTTTTTTTTTTGTGGCTTGTTTTTAAGTCTTGCAAAACTTACCACATGGATCTTTAATAAAACTTCCATGAAAACTGAAGATTAAATACTATAAGTTTATAATGTTCACTGAAAGATTCCATTGAAGTTATTTGGGTTTCCTTTCATATGATGAGAAATGCACATCCTTTCTCCATTATCACCTCTGCTTTCAAGAAGAAAAATAGCCCTGTGTAGCATAAACCAACGTAACGTAACTTAATTCTGAGAATTTCACAAACATTGATACAGAGCAATGACTAATGATCCGATATACTGTTTAACCAAATTTGGGAATGTGCTGATCTGGCAAAATAATCTCTATTCTATTGCCTGCACCTGCGAGGCTATATACACTGCAATAAACACTAAACAGCAATCTAATGCTAATACTATTCCTTCCACCCAGGAAAACAAAACCTTGGACCACATCCTCACATCTACATCCACATCCGTTTTGAGTTACAAGCAGGAAATCTCAAGCCATGAGCTATGTTTCCTATTTAGCTTTCTTCAGCACTACAGTCCTAGCCTTGGGATTCTTGCAGAAAGCATTACTTTGGGAAGTTATTTTTCATTTCTCTTGCATATCTGATGTCCTTCAATTCTATGACCCTGGTTGCTGGTAGCAACGAGAACCATTTAAGACAGATCTGTCCAAATGTATGAAATAGTGAACCAAATTTAGCAGCCAAGTAAAACAGCCCACTGATTCACATTTTCCCCACAATTTCCATGGAACTCAGGCACAGTGCCAGAAAAACTGGGACAATGGTGGCCTTGGAAAGGCTGACTCAAGGTCAACAGACCTGATATAACAGTTTGGTTGTGCTTGGGTATAATATAGCAACAACAGTTAAGGCACTAGATTCCTTTGACATCCTGCTCTGCCCAGCCCAAAAGCAGAATTGATAAATCTGGGATAATAAGAAGCCACATATACATAGTATTTTGAAATATACAAAGTTCTTATACAGCTAATACAAGAAAGAAATATCTCCCTAATAATTCTACAAAGTAAGATGAACAAGTATAAATAAGTATGCCACTTTTCTTTATCATAATAGAAATCTCAGATTAAAGATATAAAATTATTTGTCCAAAATCATGCAGCTAGAAAGGGAGTGACCAGGACAATTATCCAAATTTCCTGACTGATCATCTACAATTATTTGGTAAATCAAGACAATTCTGCCATAGCCAAGCCAAACTAAATCAATACTATGAATTTGAAAACTTACTCAAAGGATAGACTTATTATTTCCCAAGGTATGATCTATTAATTCTACCAGAAAAGTTAGCATGTGTTTTATGCTAATAACTTGTTAGGCATATCTAAGCATTTTATATGAATTGGCTCACTTGATTGCCATAATACTTCTAGGAGCTGTTCATCTTACAGACAGAAAAACTGAGGCTTATTATCATGCTCATTTTCCAGATGATACGAGTGATTCTCAGAGACATTAAGTAACTTGCCCAAAGTTACAAAGCTATACACACACAGGGGTTTAAAACTGACTTGTACCATAAGTCCAAAGTCTATGAAACATAAAGAATGATATAGTGTTCAATATTTTGCTTATAATTCCCAGTGAGAAAGAACCACTAATCCCATCCAAGACTTTAAGAGCAGGGATTTAAGTGGAAATTTCTCTTGGGCCACAAAGTAAGTAAGAAAAAGAGAGAGCTAAATCCATGAAGACACATCAACTTAGACGAAAACTCAAAAACAAGTTGTAAATCTAACTTATTACAACTCAAGGGAAAGACAAGTAAATGCATCATGAAAGGCAAAATCAAAATCAAAACAACAAAACCAAGTATAATTGTAAACCATCTCTTCCAGTTACCGTCTTAGACTCTGAAAATCGTGTTGACCTTTAGCTGATCAGAGAGTGGAATCCACATTGTGTATCAGTGTTTACACAGAGCACAAGCAGTATGTTTACAAGTGAAATCCAAACATACGCCAAGAACTGGACAAACATAATCGAGGACCATACAACTGTTAACTTCTTTTATGTGAAACGGACAATTGAGACTATTACCCAGATGGCTCAAGGAAGGAAGAGGGGGGTGTGTATTCCACCTCAGACGGGAAAGCTTTGGGATGATCCCACATTCAGCTGTGCCATTGTGCTAGGTGTTGGCTGGAAACAGTATTCTCACACCCAGCCCCTCCCATGTTGTCATCAATCGGTGAGCACAGACACCCAACAAGGCCAGAAGCTGCCATATGTCAAAGAGACGGCCAAATGACTGAATAAAAATCTTTTTAGCTTGGAAACACCGCATATCAGAAAGATAAAGAAACAGATGAGCTGCATCATGAGGACCTTGAAATGGAAACTTACTAAAATTGATAGCTTTGTGGTTACAAAGTACTCTTCAAATCTGAACAGAGAACAGCTGTGACATGTTGGTAAGAACACTGGTCTTGGGGCTGGAAAACCTCCGCTGATTCACAATGGACATTCTCTCAGTGTCTGACTGGACAAACCAGAGAACTTCCGCTTTCCTTCTCACAGGGTTGGCATGATGAAGTGAGGAGGTGTGTATGAACGAACTTCATCAATTTTCGAGCCTGATGCCAGGATGAGAGGTGATGGATTTTCTTCATTTCTGTTGTCGTTTTCACCACGTGAAAACAAAGAGAGCCCAGTTCAGGAAGCCGAGTGCAGGGGTATGTTCTGCGTATGCTGACTCTGTCACTGATACGCTGCATGACTTGAAGGAATTGCTCTGATTTTTCCAACACTGATTTTTTCCCCATGTGTTTGAATGTCAGAAATAATGATGCTGGCTTCTTATAAAGCCAGTCAATAAAGAGACAGATAAAACAAACAAGTTATTTAAAAAAAATATTTTTTAACCCGATGAAGGCATAACTCTGATATAACTTCAACCCTATGATTCCACCAGTTATTGAAAACTAAAAACTATTGAGATCCCAGTTACACCATGGAGCCAACTCCGACCTCTCTCACACAGTCACATTCCTTCATTTCTTTCTACCTCCTGAATCACATCTGTGTGCTATGTCAGTCACTCAGTCATGTCTAACTCTTTGTTACACCATGGACTATAGCCCATCAGGCTCCTTTGTCTATGGAATTCTCCAGGCGAGAATACTGGAATGGATTGCCATGCCCTTCTCCAGGGGATCTTCCCAACTCAAGGACTGAACCCTAGTCTCCATCATTGAAGGCAGATTCTTTACCACCTAAGCCACCAGGGAAGCCCTGTATCACATCTAGAAAGTCTCATTTGAAGGCCCAGTTTTGATTGCCTCTAGTTTTCCCACAAATCCTCAGATCATCTTGGGGAGCTGGTGTTATCACAGGAATTCAAAACAAGAAGCTGCAAATAGTCTAACCATTGGCCTTATCAAACAATTCCTGCTCCAAGTGTTGTTTCAAGCAACAGCTTCCACTCCCTTATTCCCACCCCCCAGGGATAAAGGCATGCAGGAGTCTGGAATGTATTAAAGGAAGTCAGAGATCTTAAAAATTTCAAGGACAAAAAGAAACCTCTACATATGCTCTCTTAAGTCTACATGGCCCGTATTTGATTTATGCAACCTCAAAAGCATTTGGAAAAATACTTTTAGGTCACATTATTAAACTTCAAGGCTAGTATGGATGTTGTCATAGTTCAAGGAAAAATAAGTAGCCTAGTGTGGTAAAAAATAAAAGAGAAAGTTTTACTGTTATAGTAATAGTAATTTTATGACATAAAACAATTTACTAAAGAATTCATGTCTTAAACGAATAAGGAACTACTTGCTTTTACACTACATTTGTACAGCGCTTGAAAATTTTCAAAATTACTTCCTGGATTCTTACAGTAAACCTGTTGCATAAATAGAGTAAATATTAGCAGTAGCCCCCATTACAGAGAAAGGGAAATGGCCTCAAAGAAGTTAAAGACTTTTTCAGGGATCTGTGGAATCAGTCTATGTTTTGTAATCAGAGTGTATACCATTTAGGATTTAAAGAGCACTAAGGTACACTCCAGTGCTCTTGCCTGGAGAATCCCAGGGACGGCGGAGGCTGGTGGGCTGCCGTCTATGGGGTCACACAGAGCCGGACACGACTGAAGTGACTTAGCAGCAGCAGCAGCAGCAGCAGGGTAGAGTTAGGGCTTCCCAGGTGGCTCTAATGATAAAGAATAGGCCTGCCAATGCAGCAGATTCAGGAGACGTGGGTTTAATTCCTGGGTCAGGAAGATTCCCCTGGAGGAAGACATGGTAACCCACTCCAGCATTCTTGCCAGTGAATTCCATGGACAGAGGAGACTGGCTGGCTACAGTTCATAGGGTCGTAAAGAGTTGGACACAACCGAAGCGACTTAGCATGAGTGCAGTCAGGATAGAGTTAACCTCACACTAAATTAAAAATAAAGAGGATGACGTCTGAAAATTAGAACTGTCACAATTCTAAGGTTATATAAGAAATATGTGAGACAGAATAATAGATGATGGGCAACCCATTAGAAAAAGAGTAATGATAATAATATAACATCAGCAACAATTCTTATGTACTAAACGCTTACACTATGAGCCAGGTGCTGTTTTCGGTGCCTGATGGGTATCCTCTCATAAATCCTCACAACACCTCTATGTACTTAACCTTGTTTAAAGACAGAGGCTTTAAGTAACTTGCTGAAGGTCACAAAACATCAACATATTTACTTTCTAGACCAGTATTATTTAAAATAGATCCATTGTCTATGGCTTATTATATGGACCACCAACAGTTTCAGACTTAAAAATGATTTCGTTAAGGCGTATTTAACTAACTGAAAATGTAAGTTTAACTACAATTTTCACAGAAATCTCTTTTTTTTTTAATTGGAGGATAATTGCTTTACAGTATTGTGTTGGTTTCTGCCACACATCAACATGAATAAGCCACAGGTATCATTACGGTTTTAATAATTATGACATTCTTAAGGTCATACAAGCTCTTTGCTGCACCATTCTGGGAGTTTCCTATCAGCTACCATTCAGTTATCCAGGTGCATTTAATCTTTCTTACTTTATAACGTTTATAGATTGTTTTATCATTATTAAATTTGCCATTCTATTATCATTGCTATATTTTGATATAGCACCATTTTACAAATAAATAAATAACCCATGGTCCTTTCGTGATTCACTAAAGCCTGATTGTAGAGATAAAAGCAGTAATAAATACCAGAACTAAAAATAACATAACTGATAAAAAATACATTTTGCAAAGCTATGCTCTTTGTAGCAAAAATAATTACACTAAATACTGCCAAGAAGTTTATACCAAAAAAATGCCTAACATTTATAATACATATTATGACTAGAAAGAAAGAAGAATGAGCTTCTAGAAAATTTCATTTTCAAATGACTGCAAGACGGCACATAACAATACAATAATACCCTATGGAAGGACAATTATTATTATATGTTTTGCTATAACTATAATTTGTTGTATAGTTGGATAATCCATTAGAGAAGAATCTTACCTGGTCAACTGGTACATATGCAAGGAAAAAAGCGAGAGTAGCTTGTTTGCTGCTGCTGCTGCTAAGTCACTTCAGTCGTGTCCAACTCTGTGCGACCCCATAGACGGCACCCCACCAGGCTCCCCCATCCCTGGAATTCTCTAGGCAAGAATACCGGAGTGGGTTGCCATTTCCTTCTCCAATGCATGAAAGTGAAAAGTCAAAGTGAAGTCGCTCAGTCGTGTCCGACTAAACTCCTGTGCATCATGGAAAAGACTTCAATGTTCTGGTTTAACTCATATTGTGAATCAGAACATGGATTGGTTAGAACAAGACATGTTGAAATCAAAATGGATGACAGAGCATCAAATTTTTTATGCAGCAAAAAACAGGTTCATTTCAAATAAGAGGTCTTGCCTGAACCTTGATATTCAAAGTGTTTTATTCATAGAGAACAATTGGTATTAACATTTTATATTCTCATCTTGACATTATTACTGTCTTTGTCATTACAGGAAATAATGAAAATGTTGAATAAAACTGAATCTTAACTACTAGCTTATAAATTTTCAGAAGGAAGTCTGTAGAACTGTGTAGTAAATATGGTTTTTCTAATACTGAATATAGAGAAGAGAGATATAGTTATTGAATTGAGTGATGAGATCAAAATATTTCTTCAGGACACTGATACTTCTTTAAAAAAGACGTATTTCTTTGATTGCAAAAACTTGCCTATTTGGCTTTCCAATACAGTCATTATTTTATATTGCCTGAGGTTACCATTTTAGTGTCTAACATCAAAATTTTTAAAACTGAGGGTAAGATACTAGTAGTTACTGAAGTGCAAACAGTTTAATCACTGAAATTCACAGTTTACTAACTTTTAACGACCTGTTTTATCATAGGAAATATTCAGCCACACATTAAAACATATTAAAGTAAGTAGAGACTTTTAAGAATATACATCCCAAACATTTCATTTATAAGTGGAGAAATTGAAGTCCAGGAAAGGAAAATTCATCATCACAATAGAGAGTTAGTGCTACAGTTATAATTAGAGCCACAGTTTCCTAGCTCCTTATTCTAACACTGTCTCCAGTATACCCACCTAAACTCATGTTCATAATCATAAATTGACTTATAAAGTTGGCACCCCAATGAAAGAGGCCACTTTAAAAATTATGACCAAGTGCACAGAATGGTAATTTCAAATGCCTAATCACAAAGAGTATTAAATGAAAAATTCATGCTGTAGGAGAATTGACAGTTCAATTTCAACAAACAAGTGTCAAGTTCCTAGCAAGTGCAAAAAAAAAAAAAATCAAACAGTATCGTTAGCTATGTTTGAATGTTGAGGTCAAAGACTTACACATAGTAATCTACAACAAGTGCTGGGCTGAGTCACTCAGTTGTGTCCAACTATTTGCAACCCCATGGACTATAGCCCACCAGGCTCTTCTGTCCATGGGATTCTCCAGGCATGAATATTGGAGTGGGTTGCCATGCCCTCCTCCATGGGATCTTCCCAACCCAGGGATCGAACCACATCTCCCACATTGCAGGCAGATTCTTTACCAACTGAGCCACATTATGGGGATGTCATATGGATTTTGGAACACTGAGAAAAAAAGAGAGAGAACTCTTTCCTCAGTTCAGTTCAGCCACTCAGTCATGTCCGACTCTTTGTAACCCCATGAACTGCACCATGCCACACCTCCTTGTCCATTACCAACTCCCGGAGCCTACCCAAACTCATGTTCATTGAGTCGGTGATGCCATTCAACCATCTCATCTACTGTCGTCCCCTTCTTAGGAGCATTCTTTTCTTATTTTAAATCCTAAATAAACTAGTCTCCCACATGTAACATGATAAATATATTTTTATTAAATATCCTGTTGGGAAAATGAACTGATTGCATATTTATTTATGAAGAGTTAAATCATATTTAATCTAGTATACCAGAGGGGTCTCCTCTACAGACCTATAAATAAGTAAAAAGGCAGGCAGGTGACAGCTCAGCCAAAGGGCTGGGATATTTTACACCTTTAAAGTCAAAGCAGGAAAGACTCTTAACAACTTGACATGAACCATAACACAGACTAGTTGATCTACTTAGGAATGAATCAGTGATGGTGAGATTTTTTTTTTTTGTTTTTACTCACTAGATCACTGGTTTACTATAAAAGGGTATAACTCAGGAACAACCAAGTGCATAAGAGGCAGATGGAAATGTATGGAGAAGGAGCACAGAACTTCTAAACCCTCTTCGAATGCCCTACTCACCCAGCACCTCTCCTTGTTACCAGCCCAGGAGCCCTCCAGATCCCATTTTTTGGGGGTTTTATAGAGGTTTCATTATACTCATGATTGACTACTTCATTGATCATTGGTCAGTGACTCGACCTCTCGTCCCCTTCTCCTCTCTGCAAATCAGTGGGCAGGACTGATAGTTCCAACCCTTCAATCAAGGTTTGTTACCCTGCAAACCAGCTCCCCTCCCCTCCTTAGGTGCTTTCCAAACTTCACCTCATTAACATAAATCCAGTTGTGGTGGAAGTGGTGGTGAATCTGACTAGAGTTTTGTTAGAAAGACTTCTCTGTAGTTTTCTTGTGGTAAAGCATTGATAACACAGATTATTTTGAGTTTTTTGAAATCAAGCCCACTCAAATTGTATTTATCATTATCACTATAATTTAAAGATGACTTAAAAGAATCTGCATGAAGACTTCTAAATCTGAACAAAGTGAAATAAACTCATTTTTCCCTAGACTTTCTCTTGAGCACATCAAAAACCTCTGGACCAAAAACACAGGAAGACTCTGAAAGACGGCCTGAAGAGGTGGGCAGGGCTAAGGACCTGGCCCTTGAACATAGTGATAAATTTCCTGGTTTTTTCTTTTGTCTCCTATGTACCCCTTGGAAGAAAAGCTATGACCAACCTAGACAGTATATTAAAAAGCAGAGACATTACTTTGCCAACAAAGGTCCAGCTAGTCAAAGCTATGGTTTTTCCAGAGCCGTGTTTGATGTGAGAGTTGAACTGTAAAGAAAGCTGAGCACCAAAGAATTGATGCTTTTGAATTGTGGTGTTAGAGAAGACTGTTGAGAGTCCCATGGACTGCATGGAGATCAAACCAGTCAATGCTAACGAAAATCAGTCCTGAATATTCATTGGAAGGACTGATGCTGAAGCTGAAGCTCCAATAATTTGGCCACCTGATGCAAAGAACTGACTCACTGGAAAAGACCCTGATGCTGGGAAAGATTGAGAGCAGGAGGAGAAGGGGACGACAGAGGATGAGATGGCTGGATGGCATCACCGACTCAATGGACGTGGGTTTTGGTGAACTCCGGGAGTTGGTGATGGATAGGGAGGCCTGGCGTGCTGCAGTCCATAGGGTTGCAAAGAGTCAGACACGACTGAGCGACTGAACTGAACTAAACTGATGCATCCTAGATTGGACTGCAGAAACCTGTAACTTGGACATACTATTGGGAGCAGACACAAAAAGCGTTGCCCTTTCCCCCAATGCATGTTCCTTTTAGTTAAAGGAACAGAATATTTAGGACAGTGGAAGAGGAACATCTGTGATGATACCCTCAGAACTCCAGCCAAATACCAGGGGAAAAAAATCTTGCAGACCCCTGACCTTGGTCAGCTCCTAGTGCAGGGAACCTGGACTTTCACTCCCCTCCTCTCCAAGGGTACCAAGCACTGCTGCCCCCCGCCCCCCAATTAAAAAGTAAGAAGGTAATTTCAGAAGAGAGGAAGCCAGATAAAGGAATTTCTTAAATATTATTTAGGAACATTTAATATTCTTTAAATATTCTTAAACATAATATTCTGGGCAGACCCCCTAGCAACTCATATGTGAAAATGAACAGAATTGACATTGGCAAAGGTTTGATAACTGAACTACAGTGTGGAATATGGCCAGCTTTTCAGTTTAGCCTCTGGATAGCACACAAACAAAGCAAATTAGAATAGCAGCTCCAAGGCTCTGTGAATGAAACTGGGTTTTCTGAGTATATTGTCCTTGCTAAGAGAGGTGCACCCACTTTCAATTTCTAAGCGTGGATGCTCTAATCAGTTGTCACCCATTTACCCTAAAACTATCATTGGTCCTATGGAGCTGCAACTAAATCCTTTTCAGATGTTATCACAGCAATACTTGAGCCAGAAATCAGACGACTGATGCAGATCATACATATGGATACAGTTACTGCTAAATATTCCATGTGTGTGTTTCCATGTGTGTTTTGAGGCCATGGCACTTTTTTTTTTTTTTTTCTCTCTTTCCCTTTATCCTTAAGTTATTTATAGGGAGTGTGCTGGTGACCCAGGTCTAAGAGTACATTAGCCAGAATTAAGAAGCAGGATAGAGAGAAAGCTGCACGGTTTTTCCATTGAAAAAAACCTTTAATGATACACCATCTGTGGATATAAGACAAATTTTCATTAATAAGATCATAGAGTCTTATTAACTCTGGATTGGAAAATATACTAAATCTTATCTATCCAATAGGCTTAAGGATGTATGTACAAGGAATACAGTCAATATTTTCCAATAACCATAAAGTTATTGGAAGTTATATTTAAAGTAACCTTTAAAAATGTATAAACTATTTTAAAAATAGAAATACAATTAAATGGTATGTGTTAAATCTTATTTCAACATCATTTTAACGTTTGAACCTTGAATGCAACCTCCCTATATTTGTCTGACTTACATTCGAACACCTTCTTCTTGGGCTATTTATTATATCTGAACAGCTGTTAGTGTTGAGAAAGTCTTCCATATTTGAGCCAAGATCCCGTTTTCCATAACTTTTGTTACTTGGTCCTACTTGCTCAATTCCTAGGTGCCATAAAGATCCAAAACAGTTGTCTCAGATAATGATCTTTTCAAAGCCTCTTTTTTTGTTTAGTTTATTCATCCCTATTCCAACTGTTTCTCATAAAACAGTTCTGAGTCTTTTATTTATATCTTTTAGTCCTTCCTGCTTGTGCCCTAGTTTATCTTGTATTTCTTAAAGTTCCACCAAATTAAATATTAGCATGTCCTTCTTCAAATTTTATTTTAAAATGATTGTCCAAAGATGAGGACTAGCATCAGATACACAGAAAGTATCTCCAGTCTTTTGACCTTTCAGACTTCCATTCTACCACTTTGTATTCCATTACACTATCTCATCATTTTTCTTATCCATAGATAGATTGTTGGCTCACTGCACCAGTCCATAAAAGTATTCAACAATGGTGTGATCCCTGGGTTGGGAAGATCCCCTGGAGAAAGGAAAGGCTACCCACTCCAGTAATCTGGCCTGGAGAATTCCATGGACTGTATAGTCCATGGGATTGCAAAGAGTCAGACATGATTGAGCAACTTTCACTTTCAGGCTGAGAGATGTAGAAGAGTTCTTATAAGCCATCTGGTCCAATTCTGCCCTTGTCTAAATAGAGACCTAAAGGCATTAGTGACACCACTGCGGACACAGCCTAAACTGCCTGATTTCTGAACTCATAATTCCCTCTATTTTATCTTTGCTACTCTCCCATTTGCCTGTCATACAAGAAGCAGTCTTATTTCTGGTGTCTGTGATGAAGAGATGTTTGTTGATTCCCAAACCTAGGCCATCTCCCAGGAGTACTCTAGATCAGGGTGGTGAAAAGGTTTAAAGCAGTTTAAAATTCCCAGGGTGTGTTGGTCTGTGGGAAGAGATTTTATCTGTTAATAGAAAACAGCAAAGGTTTGGAATGTGTTTGAACACTGTCCATTTTTGACAAATACAAAGAAGAGACCACAATCTCGTGGAAACTGTGAAATCAGGGGGATGGAGAAGGAAATGGTGAGAGAGCAAAAGGACTTTTCTCAAAGCGGCAAAAAACAATCTCAAGATATCAATAAGAAGAACTTTTGTTTTAGTCTGATGCTGAAAGGAGGCCAGTAAGGTTACACTCCAATGTCTAGGGAATTGAACTTGAAGTTAGGAGCTCCGACTGAGCAGGTCAAACTTTTGTTTTGTGTGTAATCAAGTTTTCTCTATCTACTCTAAGTACTGTACTGTACTTATTGTTTTAATTTATCAAAAGGCCTAAGTCTTCTTTCGCCTTTCATATTTCCCTACAAATTTCCTCTTTGCACAGCAGCTATGAGGCAAAGAAATAAGTTGACCCTTGAAAAACATGGAGGGATAGAGGCTCTAACCTCTGTGTGGTCTAAATTTGCTTATAAACTAATGAAAACCTACTTTATAACACAGAGCTCCACTCAATGTTCTGTGGTGACCTAGATGGAAAGGAAATCCAAAATAGAGGGGATATATGTATGCATATAGTGGATTCACTTTTCTGGACAGTAGAAACTAACACAACATTGTAGAGAAACTACATTCCAATATTTTTTTTTAATCTGCATGTAATTTACAGTTGGTCCTCTTTATCCATGGTTCTGAATCTGCAGAATCAACAACTGGGGATCATGCAATGCCATAGTATCCTCATGGTTCAAACCATGCTGTTCAAGGATCAGTTGTCCTTCTGTGTCAATGCTGACCTAGATGAACTCAAAATGTTTTTTTTCTTTTTTAAATTAACTTCTCACAAGAAGCCAGGGAAGCAGGTATCCAAATAAGGAACTCATATTTACACGTGTGAACTTTTCCAGTGTCATACAATAAAAGGGAGGACTCTTTTGAATACAGGCCTCAGTTCAGTTCAGTTCAGTTCAGTCCAGTCACTCAGTCATGTTTGACTCTTTGCAACCCCATGGACTGCAGCATGCCAAGTTTCGCTGTCCATCACCAACTCCCAGAGTTTACTCAAACTCATGTCCATTGAGTCGGTGATGCCATCCAACTATCTCATCCTCTGTCATCCCCTGTTCCTCCTGCCTTCAATCTTTCCCAGCATCAGAGTCTTTGCAAATGAGTCAATTCTTCCCATCAGGTGACCAAAGTATTGGAGTTTCAGCATCAGCATCAGTCCTTCCAATGAATATAGGCCTGTCTCACGTCAAAACCAAAGACGTGAGAAGTGAATGAGAACTCAAGTTTTGTCACAGAAAAACCTGGATTCAGTTTCTGACTCTTTACTTACCAGCTGTGGGATCTTAGATATACCATTTAGCCATTCAATCAGTGATCCTATTACGAAAAGGAGAGTATTTAGCTCCATCTAGGATTTCAAAGAAACCTGAAATGGCAAAATGGCATTTTCGCTTAACATTTGGTAAACATTGAGTGCAGGTCATGTAAAAACTCCCCAAAGATATCCCTCCCTTCTCTGTTCCACACAGAAACTGAATGGCTCTTACTACCCTGGGCCTTATCATGACAGAAATGTCTCAACTGAGTATGGGGCCTCTGGGTGAAGAATGACCAAGATCTGCTTCTGAATGATTGGTTTTATTACAGAGACATGAATTTCAGAGAATGCAACATCCATGTTTGTTTCGTGTAAACTCCTTTCACATACGGGGCCCTTTCAGACTTTCACTTAACTGTTCTTGCCTTCCTTTATTAATTTTTGCTATCATCACTCCATCTTTCTCCATCTATTTCTGCATTTCCTTCTGCTATGGTATGAATGTTTGTGTTCCCCAACATGCCTATGTTGAAACCTAGTTCCCAAGGTATTACAAGGTGAGCATTTGGAGCTGATCGGGTCATGAAGAAATGAATTCATGCCTTTATAAAAGAGGTCCAGAAATTGCCCTGCAATGTAAAAGGTTATAGCAGAGCATGACTCTCACCAGACACTGAACCTGCAGGTACCATGGTCTCCACCTCCCAGTTTCCCGAACTCTAAGAATTAATAGATAATTAATAACTTTTGTTTATAAATCACCAGCATATGGTCTTCTGTTATACCAGCTCAAAAGGACTGAGATACCCTCTGAGCTTCTCTCTGTCTCTCAATCTCACAATCATTCCTTTTTCTTCTGATCCCCTCTCATTTTTCCCACTTTCCAGTATCCTATAAGGTGGCATTTTGGGTTTGAGTCAAGCTGTTTTCTAAAAGAATATGTGGTAAAGAACTAACCCCAAGAAAACTAAGAGTTGCAGTGGATTACTTTTAAATGACTGGGTTTGGGTACTTTCCAAGTTGAATAAAAAATACATTAATTCTGGAGCTTGGAGTTCAAGATTGAAAGGTGTTAGTTTGTGTTGCTAAAGTAACCTACGCTGTCATATTCCAATAATAAGTAGAGAGAAGCTAGTTACTCTGGTCTTTCCTGCAACTTGAACTAGCCTAGCCATGAGGGAAGACCAGCTAAGGAATATAAGCCAAGTGATTTGCATCTTGGAGAAAGAGGCTCTATTTCGATTGGAATTCCCCTCATAAAAGGTATCAAGCTAAAGCCAAACTTTTTCATAAATATGATTCATCAGTGGGCCCAGTGCCATCTAGCATATGCTGTCAAACACTTGATTTATACTTGCCTAATCTTAACATCCAGTTATCTTAAATATGGCTACAGGTTTAAATCAGTGGTTCTCAAAATAGGGTGATTTTGACTCCGAGAGACATGTTGCCATGTACAGAGACATTTTTGGTTGTCACAGCTTAGAAGCAATATGAAGTGTGTTGCGACTGCTGTCTAGTAGGTAAAAGTCAGGGATGATGCCATCCTAAAATGCAAAGGACAACCTATCATGACAAAAATCAATCATCACAAATATCAGTAAGCCAAGGCTAAGAAACGCAAACTTAAATACCTACTGATCCAAAAATCTGCAGACTTCATTGTATGACTGAGCCCTTGGTCATCCTGTAGGAACAATGACTGTGAAAATCTCCTTCCCTAGTAGCATTTCTAAATGCCTTGGGCTACAATCAAATGGTGATTGTTGATCCTGGATTCAGCCTGAAAAATATTACTAAGAAATAATTTTTACTTCAGTGGGGAAATAATTTTTATGGCTTTCTGGATTAGTTTTTGATACTATAATTTGAGATCATTTTTGAAACCAGCCAAATCTGGCTTTAAGGTAATCCGCTGTGTCTGGTGTCCTAATTATGTGTTGATTTCTTCGTGCAAGCCTATTGATCTTGGCAAAGTGAAAACTAGAAATTTAGCATTCAAGCAGAAAGAATAAATCAAAACTGGCTCAATTAGCTTTACTGTGATTCAGGGTTTGTTAACAGTTCCTCTGCTTTGTTTCAGATTTATTTATTTTATCATATCTTTTGCTTTTCTCCATTTCTTTTCCAGAGTTCCAATATAATTACACTGTAATCTTCAGCACTGCCTCATTGCTTGCAGAAAAACTGAATCTATTATTTGTAGATAATGAATTCCAGCAGAATCATTTTGATAGCCCTGAACTTCTGGAAAATCTGACATCTTGGATCTCCCTCTTTCTGGCTCTTATACCTCCTTTTCCCTTCCAAAGAAGATTCTTTGCTCATTCATTTTCATTAGGTTTATTGGAGAACAGAATTAATCCAGGATCCTGTTTCTGAGCTTTTCCCAGAAGTGGGCAGAACAGTAGTGCAAGGAATAACATTCATAACGTAGCTTTTATTTTCAAGGCATACCTCATTTGGGAAACAATGTAAGTGGCATGCTATGTATATGATATTAACCTTGGCAAGTTCAGGTATTCATCGTGTGTCTTATAAATAGTGGTCATCAGCAGTGTCACAGAGGTAGGAATCAGTGTTCTTAGATTCTAATCCTGGTTCTTCCATTAAGTTGCTGGATACATGTGGACAACTTGATTCTTTTCCAGACTTTATTTTCCCTTCTCTAAAATGAAAGGGTGGGAGCACATATGTTCTATGAATGTGGCAGGAAGCAGTTGCAGAAAGATGGGGACCCAAGAGGAGAGGGAAATGAATATCTTTCCCAACATATACCCAACTCTTGCACAGATCGTATGGGTGAAAAGGACATAAAAAGAATTTCACAGAAGTAGATGCCTATGTCTATGTATCAAGAGGCGCTCTGGGCTTCATTTTATTAGAACCAGAACCCTGACATTACCTGGACTGCTACTTGCTTCTCTCTTCCCTTGGCAGGTATAATTTCACTATGGAGATCGTCAACAGGACAAGGAATGGGAAAGAGACAGAGAGATGTAGAAAGAAAGTAAAGCAGAGAGGGGTGTACTCAAGTGAAATCAGCTTCTTCTGATCATAGCCGGCAGCTCTCCTCAGGACTAAACCCCCAAAATCATACACGCAGCACTGAAACATATCACACAGAAGGCTGACTCCAGCTCTTTTTCTTTTTTCCTTTAATGTGTTTGGGACATTTGGCAAATGAAGGCCAGCCCTCATAGAAATTACCTAGCTAGGAAGTCAGTCAGCAGGAAAAGAAGGATGAATAAAAGAACAGAGAAAGAATTATAGGAGAAAAGCTGAATGAAAAAAAGACAGGAGAAATTATTTTTTTCCTAATGAGAAATGCAAAATTTTCCACCAGACGACTATGACTCTTGGCTAAGTGGCCTACATCTCATGTGAATGAAAATGCAGGGTGGGCGGGGCAGTCCAGGAAACTGGGCCTTGTGTCTGCTCCATCTCCGGAGGCACCAGGTCCACTGCAGGTCTCAGTGGCACCGCTGATTCACCAGACTGCCCCTCTGAAGGTAAGCATGCCCCTTCCACAGAGTCTGTAAAGAGCACTGGGCATGCATCCTAAGTCATTTCAGTTCAGTTCAGTTCAGTCACTCAGCCGTGTCCGACTCTTTGCGACCCCATGAATTGCAGCACGCCAGGCCTCCCTGTCCATCACCAACTCCCGGAGTTCACTCAGACTCACGTTCATCGAGTCCGTGATGCCATCCAACCATCTCATCCTCGGTCGTCCCCTTCTCCTCCTGCCCCCAATCCCTCCCAGCATCAGAGTCTTTTCCAATGAGTCAACTCTTCACATGAGGTGGCCAAAGTACTGGAGTTTCAGCTTTAGCATCATTCCTTCCAAAGACGTCTCAGGGCTGAATTCCTTCAGAATGGACTGGTTGGATCTCCTTGCAGTCCAAGGGACTCTCAAGAGTCTTCTCCAACACCACAGTTCAAAAGCATCAATTCTTCGGTGCTCAGCTTTCTTCACAGTCCAGCTCTCACTTCCATACATGACCACAGGAAAAACCATAGCCTTGACTAGACAGACCTTAGTTGGCAAAGTAATGTCTCTACTTTTGAATACACTATTTAGGTTGGTCATAACTTTTCTTCCAAGGAGTAAGTGTCTTTTAATTTGATGGCTGCAGTCACCATCTGCAGTGATTTTGGAGCCCAAAAAAATAAAGTCTGACACTGTTTCCACTGTTTCCCCATCTATTTCTCATGAAGTGATGGGACCGGATGCCATGATCTTCGTTTTCTGAATGTGGAGCTTTAAGCCAACTTTTTCACTCTCCTCTTTTACTTTCATCAAGAGGCTTTTTAGCTCCTCTTCACTTTCTACCATAAGGGTGGTGTCATCTGCGTATCTGAGGTTATTGATATTTCTTCTGGCAATCTTGATTCCAGCTTGTTTCTTCCAGCCCAGCGTTTCTCATGATGTACTCTGCATAGAAATTAAATAAGCAGGGTGACAATATACAGCCTTGACGTACTCCTTTTCCTATTTGGAACCAGTCTGTTGTTCCATGTCCAGTTCTAACTGTTGCTTCTTGACCTGCATACAGCTTTCTGAAGAGGCAGGTTAGGTGGTCTGGTATTCCCATCTCTTTCAGAATTTTCCACAGTTTATTGTGATCCACAAAGGCTTTGGCATAGTCAATAAAGTAGAAATAGATGTTTTTTCTGGAACTCTCTTGCTTTTTTGATGATCCAGCGGATGTTGGCAATTTGATCTCTGGTTCCTCTGCCTTTTCTAAAACCAGCTTGAACATCAGGGATTTCATGGTTCACGTATTGCTGAAGCCTGGCTTGGAGAATTTAGAGCATTACTTTACTAGCATGTGAGATGAGTGCAATTTTTGTCCAATTCTTTGCCACCCCATGGTCTGTAGCCCACCATTCTCCTCTGTCCATGGAATGGGTTGTCATTTCCTTCTCCAAGGGATCTTCCTGACCCAAGAATCAAACCAGTGTCTCTTACATATCTTGCATGGCAGGCAGGTTCTTGACCACTAGCATCGCCTGGGAAGCCCACAAGAGCACCGGACAGCCTGACCCAGCTCCACTTGCTAACCCTCCTTGATTCATTATGGAACCTCTGAGGCCTTCAGCTATCAGGTAACAAGGACAGACTTTATGATTCCTGAGGGTCCTTCACGTTGTAGTATTTTAATGCTTTTAATAATTATCACTCCTCATTCTTACAAGACCACATTTCTTAGGCCAAATATGTATTCCTCCCTCTCTCACCCTTACTTCACTGTCCCAAACCAACTATTTAACTTGAAGGGACAGAGAGTTGAACAAGATATTCCTTTGGAGTCCCTTCCAGTTCTCTAAGATCTTTACTCACGTCCTTAGTAGTACAAAAGAACCATTATTACACCAAATCCAGTGAGTTTTCATTTTAGAAGAATCCATCCACCTTTCAAAATTTTTAAACTCCATCCACAAAGCAAGCTGACATTTTATCAAACATTCCCAAAAGAATTTCACACATCTATCCCTTTGGAGTTTATCACTGAGCAAATGATATTCATGACAGAATACATTTGAGTCTCAGAGATGGAATCTGTGAAGAGAGACAAGTCGTTTATTACTTCCTTTTATTAAAATCTATAAAGTAATCCCTTTATAGGTTTGAGATTTGGGAAAAGTTTTCACCAGACTAAAATAGGAGAAAACCTGTAGGCAATTGCTGCCTTCATTTAACTGAATTTTAAGCTACCATTTGCCAGTCACAATGAGTGATTGATAAAGAGCTGACTGGGCCTTCATAAAGTCAGCCTCCTAGCAGGAAACAATTGATATTCAATTTCCTTAGCTAAGGAGGGCCTAAGAGCTGGCTACACCAAGAAGTTCCCAGGTTTCTTTCCTAACCAGTGGGACAGAAAGATGATGACTAGTGGATTTTGATAAATCAAGCCTGGAAAAAAAAAATTGTAATAAGAAGAAAGAAAAAAAGCCACATCCCTTGAGGAAATAACCACTAGGAAATTTCAAAACAACTATTTCAAGAAGACATAAATTCAACTCCCTATTTGAAATAATTTGTGGACAAAATGTACGTAGTCTACAGATGGGTTAAAAAGAGATTTTAATATGAGACTTGGGAAAAGCTTTTATTCTGAACTAAAATAATATATATCAAGCACATATCACGTGATCTAGGTTTCAAACTCATTTTTCTTAAGGCATTCATCTAGAAGGAGAAAGAAATGGATAAAGCAGAAAAAGAGTGAGGAAAATCTTTCAGCTTGCTTTTTTTTCTTTTTTAGAAAACACTAATAAAATAAATTATGGTCAAGAAAAAGGAATTTTGGGGAGATGACAGTAGGAGGGAGATACAATTGCCTAACTTAATTGCATTTCCCCCCTCACCCCCGCCTCTAATCTTAAGAAGAAAAACAAATGTCAAATGGCACACAGCTCCAGTTTAGAAACAAAACATGGAAGGACAAGCTTGTTTTAAGTAAAAATAAAAAAAATAAAAATAAACAGCACTGGATATCTTTTTTTTTTTCCTTTTACTAAACGGCTGGGAACACTGAAAGAAAAACAGATACTGTCAAAGTATTCCTGATTGTAAAGTACACAGATAAGGGAAAAAGAAAAGGATCTCTCTTATGTTTGTTTAAATTCCACAAATGTACATAAAGCAGGCACAGCGTGTCAAGAATTTTCCGAAGCATAGTTTTAGAAAATAAGGATTAAATTAGAGAAAAGATGGAGAGGGAGGGAAAGGAAGTTTGCAATATTAGCCAGAACTTGCAAATGGAAAAGAGTGAAAAGTCAAGCAGTCTACAGTTCTGTAACTTTCTTCCCCAACTGACAAGCCATGAAATCTGATAACTAATATGAGAAGACTTCCTATCACCCTGCAACAATCTTTCTCAACAATATTTTGTACACAAGCAACCAAGCAATCATTCATTCAACAAACATAAGCTGAGAATTTACTGCTACCACCCCCTGTTTTAGGCATTTGGTTGGGGTAGGGGGGATATAGACATTGAGACTGAACTCAGACCTAATGAACCTAAATCTCCAATTTTAAATTATATTTTTAAT
Organism: Redunca redunca; assembly: GCA_006410935.1. Lineage (NCBI taxonomy): Eukaryota > Metazoa > Chordata > Mammalia > Artiodactyla > Bovidae > Redunca > Redunca redunca. The sequence goes on from SJYQ01096254.1 coordinate 497,857, forward strand.
GCCCAGGCGATTCATAATAATCATCTATCTACTGATCTTCCAGATCTGGAAACTCCTTCCTTAGGAGGTACAAAAGTGACTATGAGCATTCTGTGATCTCCAGGAGCTCACATAAGTGATAACAAATACATGAATTTCTCCAAAATAATGTTAAAAATGAAACATGATAGGAGAAGATCATATTCTTTACTGTGGATATTCAGAGGAGGGAGAAATAATGGACTGTTGGGGGCTGCCGATTGAGGAAAAGAAGATGTCACAGAAACAGGTACATTTGTGCTTCCCACATGGTACTACTAGTGGTAAAGAACCCACCTGCCAATTCGGGAGATCTAAGAGATGCAGATTAGATTCCTGGGTCAGGAAGATCCCCTGGAGGAGGGCATGGCAACCCACTCTAGTATTCTTGCTTGGAGAATCCCATGGACAGAGGAGCCTTCAGGACTATAGTCCATAGAGTCACAAAGAGTTGGACTCAACTGAAGCAGCTTAGCACATATGCTCATGCTTGTATAGTTACCATTTGAACACACAGAGAAGGAGGTGGGAAAATCTAGTACTCTTATTATAAAACTAATCTACTACCACTATAACTAAGTCTGCTACTATTATAATTAAACATACTATTATTATAACTAGTAATAAGAGACACTGGAAATAGAAATAGGCCCTGTTCTGGGTGCCTTATATAAATCCTCTCTTAAACCTAAGCCAACCAGTTAGGTTCTATTTCTATTATCTACAAGATGGAGAAACTAAAGCTTAGAAAGTGTTTGTGAATTTTTCAGTCACAGAGCTGGAGATTGAAGAGCTAAAGTTCAGTCTCAGATTGATCCCAGTCCAGAGCCTCTATGCCTCTCAAAGAAGAATAAACAAACCCAGATGTGCAAAAGTGTCAGACACAAAAGATTAAGCATTCATTGCTCCCTCTGGCTGAAGGATGGCAGAGTGGGGGAGAAACTGAGCTGGTAAAGTTAAAGGGCAGATAGGCTGCAGTAAACACTGTGGGCTCCATCCAGTAGCAAAGGGAAACCAGTGAAGGTTTCCAAGCAGAGACTACTCTGATCAAAGCTTTATCTTAGATTTTAGTCTGTGAATTATGAGTTATAGGATACAATCTGAAATAATAGAATTTGAAAGTCTAAAGAGTCTTGCCCTGCCTTTAAACAAGAAAGTGTGCTTGGGATCTAAATAGAACTACCATCTCACTTCAGAGGAATTACCGGCATGCCAGGACTTAAGGAAGACTCTACAGAACAGCCCTGAAGATAAATACAATGAATGTTACCCCACAGCACAAGGACTGACTCATTCCTGGAGCTGTCCAAATCTGGCAAATGGATAGCCCCAGGGACTCAACATTCTGTGGGATCCGAGGTTACCCCAGGGGGCAGTGGGTGTGCACAGGCATGATCAATTGTTGGCAGAGCCCAGACCTCTGACTCCCAGTCCTATACTCAACTCATCAAGGCAAATCACTCATGACACTGGGTAAGCCCCTTCTCCTATCTGGATTCTCCTTTCCTCATTATGATGAGAGAAATTGATATCAACAGGCCTTAGATTTCACAATTCTCAGTCTCTCCCTTCCAATACTCTAGCATAGAGAATCCGCTTCCATTAGTTGCTCACTAACTGGAATTTGGGGGAGCAACAGCATCTCTGGAGAGCTCCCAGAGTTTGCAAACCCCTAGATGAGAACAAATATATTTCCTTATCTCTAGGAAGTCTACTAGCTCTAACTGTATCACAGGATTCACGATCTCAAATCTTAGTTACAAAGTCTTCACTGAATTCCATCTGGCTCAGGATTATCCTTTTCAAGTGCAGAATGCATCACTGATGTCCAAAGTAAGTCAGCAACACAATGTACCATGATCACATGGAGGCATATTCAGGGAACCCATCTATCATCAGGGAATGAACACTTTAGGATTCAAACCTGTCAGAGCCCAACGGTACTTTGTTATTTTCAGAATTTTGGTTTGCGCTCAGAAGATTGTGCGTGTATGTGTTTATAAGTCAAATTTCCAAGAAGCCAAGCAAAGGCTAAAAGTGTGAATTTCTCGGGTGGAGGGAACACCTTATTTGATGTTCATAAAGATAGTCCTGATGACTCCAACTCACCAAAAATGAATTTCCAAAAGGGTCAGAAGATCTCGTCCTTAAGAGATCATCAGTTCTATAGACTCAAGAAACTGTGCCTATTGGAGTAGAAATGAACAGGAAGAAGAAGCAAGAGGTGTTCTGCTCTCAGAAACATTGCTGGTAAAACAGAAATTAGCACATGAACTCACATATATTTTAAGGGACTTCAACTTCACTGGTTCATCAGACCACACCAGGTAGTTTACCCACAGAACTACCCATGAGCAACTAACTCCTGTAATCAATTTACTGCAAAAAACTGAGGCATGTTAAACCTATGGCTTCGTCTTCTTTGACTTCCAACAGGAGATGGAAGCAGGAGCATGATAAATGTTAACATTAGCAGTGAAGCAAGGGTAATTACAGAACCAAAGACACTCACATTCTGAGAATTACCTCACGGTTATTTATTTTTATAGGAGTGAAAATAAATACACATCCCTTTCCCAGACCTGAAAAAGGAAAATGTACCCAAGATGTGTGACAGAACAATCAGGGGGACTGCCAACCTCACATCTGAGATTCCTGGGAAGACAGTGTTGCAGGGACCAATCTGGACCACCCATGTTCTGCTCTGGGAACCCGCCGAGTGTACCTTCAGCTGTTGGGTACTCACAGGCCCCTCTCTGCATACTACTGACTGATTTCTCTAAGACTACCCAAAACTGATATTCATTTAAGAGAAAGCAGATTTATGATTAATACATGTCTCAGCAAATCCTTAAGGTTGTAGAAGCCAGTAGAAGACATATGCTGAAAAGAATTCAGGCTTTCTCCTTATTTCTTGCCCAAGATACTAAATCCAACACTTTAGCCAGGGCACTGTGGCTTAAGAGTGAGTTACGGTTGTGATTTCCTGAGCTCCACCACCAACTGCAAATCTGCAAAGACCTTGTGGGATGAGCTGCAAAAGACATCATATCTGCGCCTGGTGTGTATTGTCACCATCCCAGAAATGCAGCCCAGTCCATTGGCTGGCATGACCAACCAACCCCCAAAGCTGCCACTTCAACAGCTGGAGAAGAGACGTTGACAAAGGGAAAAAGAAAGGCAAAAAGGGGAGAAAGTATAAGTTCAGAGAAACATAGATAAGAGAGAGTGGGAGACTGAGAAACACAGGTTAAATTGTCTCTGCTGAAGCATTCACATGGATCTTCAAATCGTGACTGTGGGGAAAATGTCAGTACACTGTTTACCTCCCTCACTAACTTCAGGCAAGTTGAATACAAATAAATGAAACCAGAAGGAGGGGGCATCTGATGGTGAACAACTCAGTACGATGCTTACTTCCAGAAACTAGAAGTGTTCTATCAAAGGACAAAGAGGCAGCACTTTGGGTACTTTAAGTGAGACTACCTCGCACAGAACCACCTCTGACACGCATAACTCCTCTTTAACCTTTGATCTTCCCTTTTTGTGTGGGTGCAGGGAGAAAGAGGAATGGGATTCAGAGCAAGTCCACCTTTAACTCAGCTGTTCTGGGAACACTCTCTGTTAAACTTCAAAGAAAAGGTGCACACTAGCCTGTATGAGGGATGAGGGAGCTGAGATGGAAGAGAAACGAGCTGAAGCTAGACCAAGAAACGAAGCGAGAGGAGATCTTACACTGGATCCGGTTCTGCCAACGTTCAGACATTAGTGCTGAACGGGTACATCTTATCAGTGCAGTCCTCTTTTTGAGAGAGAAGAGGATGCCTTAAGAACTAATGGCTTGACCAGATTCATCTAGTCTTGGTTACAGAGCTCAGCTCGGGCCACCAGATATCTAGATTCACACACAGACAGAACCGTTCAAGGAGACCCAGTCTGACCCGCTAAGGAGCCACGCGACGGCCAGGAAGACGGGAGCCGCGGGAAGGCTCGAGACATCTCGGAGGCGCGGGAGGGCGGGAGGTGTGCGCTCTGGGTACCTTGATGTAGGCCCGCTGCAGGTAGTTGTAGGGTACTCTGCGCTGGAAGTCGCTGCGCACATCCTCGCTGGCGCGGTGGCGGGACGCGGGGCCCCCTAGGCGCTGGCTCTGGCAGCTGCGGTAGCAGCGCGCCCGCTCGAGCAGAGCGCGGAAGAAGGGCAGCTCGGCTCCCGGGCCAGCGCCGGGGGGCGCGAGTGGGCGGCGGGCGGCACAGTGGCGGGCGCAGCGCGCGCGGATCTCCCGCAGACGCCGGTGGCTGCGCAGAGCCGCTTCCAGGTCGCGCACAGCCAGCTCGTAGTCCCCGCTGTAGTAGGCGGCCACGCCGCTGGCGTAGAGCAGGTCGAAGGGCTGCAAAGGCCCGGGCTCGGGCTCCCGCTCCGGATGCCGGCTGTCCGGGGGGCCGCACCACAGCGGCGGCGGCAGCAGCAGCCAGGGTAGCAGCAGCGGCAGCGGCGCCCAGATGCGCTCCCGCATCCTCCGTGGCGGACGGGCGCCGGCCGGCCACGCTCGCAGTCGGCTCCTGGCACCTGGCGTCCGGGTCGCGTCTCCCGGCTCCTCTGGCGCGATGGCCGGCCCCGCCGCCAGCCGGCTGCTCTGCGAGCCTCAGGTGACCCGCGGGGCTCGGCGGACTGAGAGGCGGAGGCCGGCTCGAACGGCCGCTCTTAAAGGGACGCCCACAGCTCACACGCTCCTCCTGCTGCCCGAGCCTCCGCGAGCCGCTCGCCGGCGCTCAGCGCGCGCCCTGCAGGCTCGGGCCGCAGTCTCCCGGAGGCAAGAGGCAGACACCCTGGTGTCAGCCAGAGAGCCAGCGCTACTGGGGGCCAGCCAAGGAGGGGCCGGGGAGGCCAGCCTGATGTATGGGGTCCCTTAGAGGTTGCAGAATGGATATGATGACTCCCTTTCCTTAGAGAGGAACAAAAGCCAGATTAGTGACTTTAGAGCTCTCATTTTTTTGTAATTTGTGATTTCGCTCTTTGTCCGTCACCTTGTCCGTGTGAAGTACTGAAGCTCCAGCTCAGACTGTAGGAAAGCCTTGGAGGGCCAGTTGGCCCCTTTGGGAGGCTTGAGGAGGAAAGTGCTTAGTCCACGTTCACAGAACTGTGAAAGGCAAAGGATGGAGTCAACCCTGGGCCTTTGGAATCAAAGCTTACTGCTCGTTCTCTTAGGGAAGGGCCCACCCTGTTTCTCAACCCACTTTGTATGGGTGTGCGTCCGTGCATTAGGGCAGGGAATAGGGACAAAAGGACAAGAAACAGCCCACTTCTCTGTGTAGAGGAGGGCATTACAGGACCCAGGCAATTGTTGGAATGGTTATACTTACATCCTGCCTCCCTCAGGTTACCAACCCTGTAAACTTGTGCACTTTAGTCTAGTTTCCTCTTCTTCTAGGACAGACAAATATCCCAATATGTCCAATGGTTTTAAGATATAAATTATTTTCGCAAGAGCTGAACAAAGAGACAATTTAATAAATCCAGTACCCCCAGGCCTAAAGCGGTGAGCATCAGCCTAGGAATGGGAAAGCTGTCAGACTGGCTGCCAAACTCCGAAGGACTAGCTGGAGGCTTTCCCGTCCCTCTGTTTCTCCTCCCTTATAAATACCCCCTGAGCCAAGGTATTCCCTTCACTCCTGTTCTTTGGCTTCACACTCGTACAAGGATTCCTGAGAGCTTATGCACTGGACCCTTGACTCCGTAATCCCTCCTGGAAGCATTCCTGTGGTCTCCTAGCGTTTGTCGCAGTTTCACAGGAGTCTCCCTGGGCACTGGGATGGTGAATGAGAGAGAAGGGCAACAGGAAAGAACACTTATCACATAGTTGATCTGAAGTCCCCAAAGAAGGCTTTTATGTGGGATCACCACTATGCCCTGAAGGCTGCCAGAGTTTCATGCTAATTCATTCACTCATTTTGTTGGGTTTGACCACTTTGGCCATACACAGTCTTGGCTCTGTAATTCCAAGGGACCCCAAAGAATCTTGCTGTTATTACTTTCCTCCCCCAAACCTCACTGGTGTGAGGCTTATTCCACTGATGGAGAATCTCCACTTTGGAGCTGAGTATGTACTGAATACTTTGGATGTTCAGTATTCCAGAATTCGAACTTGAGTCATATGCCCAGACGTTTCCTCTAAGGATTGTCTCTCTTCTCAGATAAAATCTTTGGAGTCCAGAGTTATTAACCAACTTGTGGAAGGTTTTGAAGCACAATGGCTAGGAAATCCTGCTATGGGACTGAGGGCAAAGCACCAGGATGCTTTACTATAGATTATCTCTACATTCTGTGACACGTACACATCATTTAATACATGCCATTTCAATTTACATCTTTGTATAAATACTCTCAAAGTAGGTATTTTGGGGGAAGGGTTATATTATAAGGTAGAATGCTAGACTAGATGGTACATGTTAGACTAGATTCAAAGTGCTTTAGAAACACAGAGCCTACAAAGATTGAAAGCTTATTGGTTGTAGCCTTACTAAGCTTCCTATTGATCCCCAAAGTGACGTGTGCTATCAAACCTTCTTCGTTTTATTGTTATAAGGAAAAACAAAATCTGACTCCATGTCGTATGTGTTTCTTTTACTTTAACCTTTCTTTCCCTATTGTTTTTGTCCACTAAAATGATACTGTCCATACATAATGGCTTGCCTTGGAGAACCCTGCCCCCTGCCTAAACAGTAAATCAGAATGCCTTTGCCCAAGACCCTGTCTACCTGTGGATGGCTACAGGAAGGAAGAAATTAAAACATACTCTCCCTGAGGCTAGCCATTCCAGGAAATATTTGCAACATTAATGGCCTTTTTGCTTTTCTTCCTCACCTCCCCTACCCCACCTCTGTTCTACAAAAGAACCTAGCATCTAGACCCCAATAAGATGATTATTCTGAGACATTAGTGTGCCGTCTTCTCAGTCTACTAACTTTCTGAATAAAGTCATTATTCCATGCCTCAACACCTGACCTCTGATTTATTGGCTTGTTGTGTAGCAAACAGAGGGAGTTTGAAATCAGTAAAACTATTATCTTATCTTCCTTGGTACAAACCCTATCCAATTTTATAGAAAGTATTAAACATCTCAATTTTTCCTGTACATTCGAATCATCTGAGAAGGCAAAAATTCTGATATCTGAGTCTGCTTCTGAGAGCTTCTGATTTAATTGGCCTGGGGTATAGATTTTTAAAAGTTCCCTCAGTGATTCTAATATGAAACCAGACCACTGGTCTGGAGTCAAAGCCATAACCCAAAGCATAAGTCTGTGAATCAGGGCACCAGGTGACATAGAGGACTCATGAATCTAAGATGAGCCATCACTCAGACCTCCCCTCTCTATGAAGGAAATCTGATCTACCTTTTAAGACTCAGTCAGAACAGAAGTGCATAAACATATAGTAATAAAATTCATTCAAAGTGAAGAATTTGATTCCAGCCAATGCTTTGCCTAATGGTATATCAATTTTGTGCTGAGAGAAAGAGTCCTCCCTGGGTCTCTAACATTCCTTACTGTCTTTCTGAGTATGCCAAGAATGCACTTCTTCTTTGCCTAGGCAACTTCTTAGACAACTGGGTACCATCTCAGAGCTCCTGTTTCATCAGATATTGAGTTGAGTTCAAAATGTGCATTTCTAACAAGTTGCTTGATGATGCTAAGACTTTTGGTGCAAGAATCATACTTTGAGAATCACTTCATCAGTACAATTCCTCATGAACAATGGTACTCAAACTTTGCTGTATGTGTAAAAGCTAATTAAAAAACAAAATACAGAGGCCCTATCTTTGTAATATAATCAAGTCTGGGCCGTTATATTTTTACCAGATTTTCCAGAGGTTCTGATACCTACCAAAGTTTGAGAACCACTCCTTTAATTAATGACTTTTTCACCCCATTTGACAATGTCTGGAGGTACTGTTGGTTTTCACAACCAGGGAAGAGTACAGTTGTACTATAGGCATCTAATGGGTAGAGGCCAGAGGTGATGTTAACTACCCCTTGCTGAACAAGATAGCCTCCCACAAGAAAGAATTATCCAGTGTAAAGTATCCATAGTGTACAAGTTGAGAAACCCTTGGATAGAACATGGTTTGAGCACTGCAAGTCTTATTCAATTCCCTTACTTTACAAATGAGGAAACTTAGGCCCACAGGTCACATAGATAGGCAGTGCTGGACTAGTGTGCTTAATTTTATATACCAAAATATAAAACTAGTATGCAGAATATCATGGAGCACTGTTTGATAGTAACTTTGTGACTGTTTTTTAAGAGAAAGAAAACAAATGGCTTGAGAAAGGGAGCCATTGGAAATATAGATGTTGAAATTGCTACTAAGATGGGTATGAACTGGAAGCCTGCAATTTTGCTTTTGTTCCCCATTCCTTACAAACTCAGAAAACAACCAAAGCACAAGAGAATCCATCCAAAAGTTCTAAGAGGGATTCAATCGTTGTCTTTTTTTTATTATCTTTGGAATGAGTCTTGACAGAAGATTGAATTTCCTTTTGACTTCTGTTTATAAGTCAACGGCATCATCGCACTCTTTGTATTTGGTAACCTCTAGCAGGAAGAATTCAGGAAAGGGAAGGTTTTCAAATGCTTCTTATTTTCCCCCAAATCAGGTACTTTTTTTTTTTTTTTTTTCCAAAGCTACTTTTTCACTTTCCTACAAAATCTTTATGGAGCAATAAAAAGTATGCTTAGACTTTAGCAGTAGACTCAATAGACACTTTCCAAAAGCAAATCTAATACTCGGTTAATTTGATTATGTGTAACCAGATATCTTGCTTACCCCAAACATCTTTGATTCTCTTGAAATGAAAGGGATGATTCTCACTATGCTACAACCTGGGCCTGTTCAGCTGCTGTTGATTTTGGCCACAAGGGAACTGTTTAGAAAAATTTTTTTTTCTTATTCAAATAGCATCATCTGAATTTTTTTTTTCCTCCAAATAAGTTAGTGTGAAAGGCAAGCCACCAATAATCTGTCAACATAAGAGAGAAAGAGAAAATAAGGCCTCCCTGCAGGAAGAGGGATTTTTTTTTTAGAAAAATTAATATTTAACTTACATTTAAAATCAAACAGGAGCAGCCACATTGCAGGGTTGTCTGTTCCTTTCCAATTTCCTTAATAGCTCTGTCCCTGTGCTTACCTTAATTCTTGATTGAAATCTAAAATTCCAAATCAAATAAAGCATTTGCAAACAGCCTGTTTCCACACTCTTGTCATGGAGGCGTTCCAACTTCATTTCTCAGGAGACTCACATTTTAGTTGAACAAGAAAAAATAGTGACATAAATAATAATAATTACTCCCCATAAAACTTGAACTAAAAACACAGTATAGATTGAAATTGAGAATTGGTGGGCCTTCCCTAATCCAGTGGGCTGGGCATCGTGCCAGTTCTTTTCACAAACATTTAGTCACTTAACTTGCCGGGGTCTCTTTGAGTAAGGCATTAATTCATACTGTAATTTCACCAATGAGAAAGTTGAGGCTTATAAAAGAAGCATGACTTACCAAAGGTTAGTTTACAAGTTACAGGGCAAGGACTGAAGCTTATTTAGTGTTTCTCCCACCACACTACACTACCTCTTTCTAGGCCTACCTAAAATATCTTCATAGCTCCTCTCAAAATTCTGCTATGGTTAAACTTATATCTACCACATTTTTTATTTAGCTACCAACTTCGTTTTATGTTCCTCACTCAGCTATACTCACAGACTCTACATTTTTCTGAAGAAATGAGTGTGGACAAGCTATGTATATGTGTGTAAAACCATATATATTGGACAGAAGCTGAATATGACCAAAGTCAACCTGATAGGGTGATATGATGCCTGTAGAAACAGTCATAATGATGAGAGTAAACAGGTTTAGTTTATTCTTAGATTAGAGATGTCAGATAACTGTGCATAGATGCAAAGAAAAACCTTACCAACTGGAAATTCTGGGAGAGATGACTCTGCGTATGAGTGGTCTATGATTCTGAGATCGTGTGTGTGTGAGTCGCTTAGTCATGTCCGATTATTTGTGACCCTGTGGACTGTAGCCCACCAGGCTCACCTGCACATGGAATTCTCTAGGCAATAATACTGGAGTGAGTAGCCATTCTCTGCTTCAGGGGATCTTCCTGACCCAGGGACTGAACCCAGGTCTCCTATATTGCAGGCAGATTCTTTACTGTCTGAGCTAGCAGGGAAGACCTATTCTGAAATCACTCTCATGCCATCTTTGAGATCCCTTTCCCTTCTCCATCCTTGAATTCTCCATGTGAGAGAATTTTTCAGGCTCATATTTCAGGCTCAGCTCTGCTGCAATAATTGGAGGAGGTTTTCTCCCCTGGCAAAGACAGTTTCACAGTTCTACTGGTCCACTCTGCCCTTGAAATCTGGTTTAGAAACTAATATCCTTGTCTTCTTCTGTAGAAAGATATTTGGGTTGATAACTAATAACTTCTCTTTTTTTTCCAACTACAATTTCTAAACCATTTGAGTAGATTCAGAAATGGAAGCATAAATTCCCAAATATTACCTTTGTTACTGAAAAGCAGGTTTGGAGAACATGAGTTTTATTATGAGTAAATGGCCTTTCTGTACTTTCCAGGTGGCTCAGTGGTAAAAAAAAAAATCCACTTGCCAATGCAGGAGATACAGGCGATGCAGGGTTGATCCCTGAGTCAGGAAGATCTCCTGAAGGAGGAAATGGCAACCCAGTCCAACCCAACCCAACCCATTCTTACCTGAAAAAGCTCATGGACGGACATAAGAGCTTGCAGGGCTACAGTCCATGGGGTGGCAAAGTGTCAGACACAATTGAGAACACATGTAAATGGTCTTTCTATTCCTTCTGCCACCTAAAGCCCTCAAATCAAACTTACCTGCCTATGCTCAGGCCAAGCTGGGCAACATCTAAAACATTCTTCTAGAGATTTTTCTCAAGACAAAGAGAATAGGGACTCCCTTCCAATACTTTATTTATCTAAATAGAATAATTATCACCCTACTTCCTCTGAAATGGATCCCTGCCTGTTCCTGCTTGCTCTGAAACTGTTTTTTTTTAAAACAGTTCCCCTATTCCCAGCTTTTGGACATCACCAATGCCATTAACCCTGGAGAAAGAAATGGCAACCCTCTCCAGTATTCTTGCCTGGAGAATCCCAGGGGCAGAGGAGTCTGATGGGCTACAGTCCATGGGGTCACAAGAGTCAGACATGACTTAGTGACTAATCCAACCAATGCCATTAAGCTGCTTGGACCAGTGCCTAATTCTTGCTGACAGTGTCCTTAGGAGTGAGCTTTATCTGCTGCTGTGGCTCCCTCTGTCTCCTCTTACAGCCACTCCTGAAGCTCACGGCTTTGCTTTGGGCCAACTGGTTGACTTTCACCCTGTTGCTTGTTCATTCTGTTATTGCTAAGGCTGGTCTACCAAAGTGTTTCTGATCTATTGTCCAACCTTCCATCCATGTCCGATTTACCCTACTTGTGACTGGTTTCCAAGCTGACACCGGAACCTGTCCTGGCTACAACAGAGTTGTAGATATTCTCATCTCTTTGGTCTCAGCTTCATGGGGAAAGGATAGAGGAGATGACTTCAAAATGAAACATATTCCTTTTCAGCAAAAACAGCCTGTTGACGTTTCCACACTTTGCCTCAGGATCTAGATGGAAAGCTAAATGTAGAAAACACAGGAAGAAATATTGACATAAAGCTATCACTTCTTTGGTAGAGAATTTACATTAAATTCCCTCAAAGCATTAAACTTTCATCTTTGTTCAGGTTCAGCTAATGCTAATTGAAGACATTTAATTAGCTGGAGACATTTTGTGATTTTATTTGTTCTTTGGAGTTGGGATTTAGGGAAAAATTAAGGATGTATAATTACATAACAGTTGGAAATGGACTGGTTCCAAATTGGAAAAGGAGTTTGTCAAGGCTGTATATTGCCACTCTGCTTACTTAACTTATATGCAGAGTACATTATGCGAAATGCCAGGCTGGATGAAACACAAGCTGGAATCGAGATTGTCAGGAGAAATATCAATAACTTCAAATATGCAGATGACACCACCCTTATAGAAGAAAGCAAAGAGGATCTAAAGATTCTCTTGATGAAGGTTAAAGAGGAGAGTGAAAAAGTTGGCTTAAAGCTCAACAATAAAAAATCTAAGATCATGGCATCCAGTTTCATCATTTCACAGCAAAAAAAGGGAAGAAACAATAGAAACAATGACAGATTTTATTTTCTTGGTCTCCAAAATCATTGCAGATGGTGACTGCAGCCATGAAATGAAGACACTTGCTCCTTGGAAGAAAAGCTATGACCAACCTAGACAGCATATTAAAAAGCAGAGACATTGCTTTGCCAACAAAGGTCCGTCTAGACAAAGCTATGGTTTTTCCAGTAGTCATGTATGGATGTGAAAGTTGGACTATAAAGAAAGCTGAGCACCAAAGAATTGATGCTTTTGAACTGCAGTACTCGAGAAGACTCTTGAGAGTCCTTTGGACTGCAAGGAGATCAAACCAGTCAATCCTAAAGGAAATCAGTCCTGAATAGTCATTGGAAGGACTGATGCTGAAGCTGAAACTCCAATACTTTGGCCACCTGATGAGAAGAGCTGACTCATTAGAAAAAGACCCTGATGCTGTGAAAGGTTGGAGGCAGGAGGAGAAGGGGATGACAGAGGACGAGATGGGTGTATGGCATCACTGACTCAATGAACATGAGTTTGAGCAAGCTCTGGGAGATGATGAAGAACAGGGAAGCCTGGCGTGCTGCAATCCACGGAGTCCTAAACAGTTAGATATAACTGAGTAACTAAACAACATGATTATATAAACTTTGCAAATAGAGAAATTTTGGCAGAAAAAGTGAAAAGTTCACAGACCAAATAAGTTAGGGAGTCCCAACTTGAATGAGTCCAGAGCCCACTTTCCTGAAGCTCTTTTCCTTCTCCTGTTAGGGTCTCTAGAGGATTTTTTTTTCTTTTTTTTTAGTATCTGGTGATAGAGGTTTTGTTCTAGATAATTTCTTTAGCCTTTCCGGTAAACTCCAAACTAGCTTCTGGTAGGATAACAGGGAAATTAAAAAGTCAAATATTTGTTAATAAAACCTCAGTTCTTTTTTTGGGGGGGAGGTTTCTTTGGAGGGAATGATGCAGAAGCTGAAACTCCAGTACTTTGGCCACCTCATGCGAAGAGTTGACTCATTGGAAAAGACTCTGATGCTGGGAGGGACTGGGGGAAGGAGGAGAAGGGGACGACCGAGTATGAGATGGCTGGATGGCATCACTCACTCGATGGATGTGAGTCTGAGTGAACTCCGGGAGTTGGTGATGGACAGGGAGGCCTGGCATGCTGCGATTCATGGGGTCGCAAAGAGTCGGACACGACTGAGCGACTGAACTGAACTGAACTGAAAACCTCAGTTGCCTTTCCTGGTGGCTCAGATGGTAAAGAATCTACCTGCCAATGCAGGAGACCCTGGATCAATCCCTGAGTCAGGAAGAGCCCACTGAGAAGGGAATCACAACCCACTCTAGTATTCTTGCCTTGGAAATCCATGGATAGAGAAACTAGGTGGGCTACAGTTCATGGGTTCACAAAGAGTCGGAAACAACACTGCCACTTTCACTGAAATTCTCAGCTACTAAGATTTCCTGAATTCTAGAGTGGATGCTCACACTGTCTGCTTTGCCCACACATATCACCATTTTCCTCTTTTTGGACCATCTCCAACAACGTCCACATCACAAATGGTCCAGCCTCTTTTACTCTGCATGATGGCATCCCTGTTTCTCCAGATAGCATCTAGATGAGCCTCTGTCAGGTCTGCTGAGCCTTCTCCCCTGTTCTGGTCTCCAGTTTCTGATAGGTACTAGCAGGCCTCCGAAGTTGCTGCAGGATGAAGTGAAGTCGTTCAGTTGTATCTGACTCTTTGCGACCCCATGGACTGTAGCGTACCAGCCTCCTCCGTCTATGAAATTTTCCAGGCAAGAATACTGGAGTGGGCTGCAGGATGAGGTCTCTCCAAATCTCAAGGAGATGTATCATCCTTCCCCACCCTAGCCCAGAAAGTTTAATATTTCATTAACAGCTTTGTCTGTGGCAAAACTAAGATAAATTGCTTTGAAGGTAATATAATAATGTAACATATAATTTTTTATTTTAAATATATATAAAATATCAGTGCCCCATATTTTACCAGAATTTTATTTGCAGACACAAAGATTGACAATTTATATGATTTAATACCAACTATAGAATAAAAGGAAAATTTAGAGAATANAGATTGACAATTTATATGATTTAATACAACTATAGAATAAAAGGAAAATTTAGAGAATAGGCAACATATACTATATAACCTGGTAGGAAAGAGAAAAAGTTTATTTTTCTATTGAATAAAGAAAAGTATCCTCTGCAGAATTTGTCAAACTGTTCAGTAAAACTTAGTTATCGAAATAAAATTAGCAAAGCTAAAATACCAAAATATATGCTTTTTAAAAATAGATTATTTTGCTTATCACATTGATTTTAAAGAATATATTCGAACAAAAACATTGGCAGAACTTGCCATAAATCTCACCAATGTGGCTCTGCTGGAGAACTTGTCACTCAATGTATTGGAATACTTAAGATTCTGACTTTAAGACTCATTTTGGCTGCCCTGAAAATAGACTCCAGCTTCTCGATTACCTGGCCACATCTTCCTGGCCTCTACCTGGCCACCTCAGCCTGGCTGAGTGCCTGCCTGTGGTTTCTGTAACCATGCTGCCCTGGTTAACCAGTACCCGCCTACTGGTTCTACTCCAAATTACCTTTCATTAACAGGACTTAACCTTGTGTAGATTATCCAAATGGAAATTTATTTTAGAAATCCCTAATGAACATCATCCTCTTACCCTTTGGGGAAGAAAGAGATTTACGAGATCTTAACACTGTGTTCAAGAAAATATTATTTGAAGGAGTGAATTAAATGAATGTGTTTCAAAAGAAACATGCACATAGTATAACCCTGGACAGAACGTCTGAATGCCCTGAACCTGATTCTGGCTCAGCTGTGATACTCTAGGCAAGACATTCCTTCCTGGGTCTGCTTTACCTCCAGTCAGCAGAAGACTTTGTGGAACTGGACTTCTGAATTGCATTCCAGCTCTAAGTAATTTCTGATTCTTTCATTTTAAAAGTGTAATAGTATCACATTCTTAGCGGCTTTCCAGAGCTGCTTCCCTTCCTTCTACATTTATCTCTGGGATAAAGCTAAACTCTGATTCCCAAGCAAATTTCCAAGCTCCCTCTGGGGTCATTAAAAGTCTCATCTTACTCAGAGCTTTTTGGTTTTGCCTTGAAATATCAGCCAGCCTTAGCCAGTAGGGCAGGAAACTGGAGTTATTGTTTTGAGGCAACGCAAAAGTAAATAAGTGTTAGTTGCTTAGTCATGTCCAACTCTTTGTGACCTATGGACTATAGCCCTCCAGGCTCCTCTGTCCATGGGATTCTCCAGAAAGAATACTGGAGTGGGTTGCCATCATCCAGGAAGATTCAAGGGACCTTCCTGACCCAGAGATCAAATCCTGGTCTTCCTCACTGCGGGCAGATTCTTTACTTTCTGAGTCACTAGGGAAGCCCATAGCAGAGTAACAATTCCAGGCACTGAAGAACTGATCCATATGTCCCCACTCCCTGGGGAATCTCCAGCTTCATTCTATCCAGCATATGTATTCTCGGCTGTCTCCCTGCTTCCATCCCCAAGAAAGAATCATGAAGATAATCCAGGATTAGAGAAAATAATGAGTAGAGGTACAGCTACCCAATTCTCCGAAGAACGCAAGACCCAAATTTAGTATAAAGTGGCTCCACTGGAAAAAAAAAAAACCTTGGTAAATAATTGACCAAACCAATATCTTAACTCCTCTCCTACTGAGTCCGACCCTCTTGTCACCTTACCCTTGGAAGAGGAAAGAATGTAAGTAGTATTTTGACTTGAGTCAATTTGCTTTTGGAGGAAGGGACAGTTTGTGTTTACAATTTAACTTAAATTTATCTTAATTATCACTTTAACATAATTATCTCCAAACAACTTTCAAATTTTTATCATAAATTTTCAGGCACTGTAAAATATAGATATTCATACATATGATATATGTGTGTGTGTGTGTGTGTGTGTATGCTTAAAAACTTTTTAGAAAACTTTTTCCTCTTTGCTTCAATGATGTAAATTAAATAAAGTACATCTAAGAAATAAATAATGTATATTGAGTAAAATCTCCATTTTTCCCCACTTCAGTACTAACATACCTATAGGAAAATAGGGGACCCTAACTTGACATTCTGCATCTCAAAGACTGCCAGACCTTGGATTCTACCATGCTAAGTATAATCATATGTTTATTCATTAAACAAATGTGTTGATAGCCTTCAAAGTAGACACTCCAGATGTCATATCATATGCTGATTCCATTTATGATACCAATGTTTTGGGAAGGATTTGTAGAGAAATTTTGCATATTATTTTATACTCAAAACTGAATTTTTACGCTCCCCCCCCCAAAAGTCTTCCTTAACTTACATTCCAGAATCAACTTGAAGTGACACTTGGATGTTTTCTGGAGTCAAGAGTACTCTGAAAGAATACTCTCATTAAAAATATTGCAGTGACTGAAGCCAACCTTCCAAGGGTCAGAGACTTTCCTTTTGACTCATGAATAATTATTTCATGTATAATACTATTACTTTTTAAAAAATAACATCATCTTAATTTTTGTCATACTTGATCATTTTCAAAATCCTTCTATACATGTAAAATGATAGATTCTGTCTCCTCACCTGATCTGGTCTCCTGGGCATTTCCTATTCAAGGGGTTTGGGTCATATTGCAAAGCAAGGGAAATTCAAAATCTCACTCAGCTGCTAAGACTACTTTTAGCAAACCAGAGGCAACCTACTTGCCCATATCCAGGGACTGACTACTCCAAAGCAATCCATCCCTCCTCTTTTTCCAAAACCTCATTCCATCTCTCATTGGAAACTTTAGCCAGGAGAGAAATAACTTTATTAAAGTAATATACTTAACTTTTGAAGGTATTGTTGCATGTTGAGAGATAAACTTAATCAAACTGATTCTCAAATGTTGGGATACATGAAAGAGTTACTGTTGAATGTCCTATTCCTCTATTTTTCCCCACTTCATTCCTGATATACCCACAAGAAAACAAGACTGACTTCCACACTGAACATCTGAAAGACTGCCAGACCTCAGATTCTATCAGACAAAATTGGAAATTCTCTAGAGATCTGCTTCTGTATTATTTCAAAAGAGCAGAAAAGAACAGATGAAAACAGCAGCTTATCTTCAACATCCCATTTTAATCAGCAAAACTTATAACCCTTTCCTTGGAAGATTATGTCATAATTGTTGAAGGCTTTCTGAAAAGACTTAGAGACATTAAAAAATCAGAGATAAATTTTTTTTTCATTTATTTACTTTTCCACAAGTGGCGTTGATCTTAAGAGGGTCTCTCATCTGACATTTTAAGAACAGATCAATGAAGCCAAATTATATATTTAGTCATAATCTTGATTCTTTTTCCATGAGGCTAAATCAAAATTTTTCAAATATTCCTGATAATGAAGCAGATCAGGACCTGAGGATTTCCATCATCTTCAATCCCACAGTGAGTCTGGAACTAAGTTAGCAAATGAAGCTGGATAACTAGCTATCTGATGGTGGTGAGCCAAATCTCCAGACTCCATCAGGCTTGTCCAAAACTCCCACTACCTTCCCTTCCTGCCATGACCACACACTGACCTACCATTCAAAGCAGAAAATTGAAGAGGTTATAAGCATCAGTCTTCACAGAGACAATCTGGCATAGTTAAAACTCACACTATGTTCTGGAATGAGAGAAGCTTTTAAGATTATTTAGTGCTTTTAAGATCCCAGATTTAACTGAAGGCTGCCAGGCTTAGATTGGAAAGTTAACACACAAGCACACAATGGCTGATGGCTAATCTAGCATGGAAATACACTTTTGCAGATAAAGCCTTTTCTTGGGAGAGAGACCTTGTCAGGATCGAGGTTTGAACTCTTTCTTTCTAATTTGCTTGGGTTTCCCAGGTGCGTTAGTGGTAAAGAATCCACCTGCCAGTGCAGGAGACACAAATGACTGGTTTGATCCCTTGGTCGGGAAGATCCCCTGGAGTAGGCACCCCATTCCAGTATTCTTACCTCGTAAATTCCATGGGCAGAGGAGCCTGGTCAGCTACAGTCCATAGGACCACAAAGAGTCTGACATGACAGCAATCCACGCAGTTGCTAATTTGCTTAGATTGTTCGACTGCAATCTGTGGGATGCTTAGAGGTAGTTAGAGAGCCTGAAACCTTTTGAAACCTCTCCTCCCACTTCAGCCAGAGTTCTTAGATTTTATTTGTATATAATGCATTAAAAAAAATATACTGCGGTTTGAAAAACCCTCATTTCAAAGATACCACATTTTCAAGCAACATAACCTCATAAAAATCCAGGGAGGATCTGACAAGAAGACATTTCTGAGGACAAAGAAAACATATACATAACTTCTCAAGGGTCCAAAGTTGAAAACATCAACATTGTTCGTTTGCACAAGACTTCATAAATTGGAAATAAATTGTTTTTGTTTTTATTTTCCATTGCATTTGTGATATGCTCATATTTCTGTGGAAGAGAATATTATTTGCTTCTAGGCTACAAGACGCCCAAGGAAACAAACAAAGCACCCCGAAGTCAGCAGCTCTGGATCTGAATCCAGCATATCTCTTGTCTGAAAATTGATTGAGACCCAATGAAAGTTCAACAAAGCATCAGGGATGGACTCTCAAAAATAATTTTACATCCAAAAGGCAAGTCAGATAAACTTGCAAAAACAAAGACAAAGCCACTAGGTAAATCCAGCCTATTTTCTCTGGGAACACTATGTAAGAGAAAGTATGCCTTTATCAAGCTTTTCCCCTCAGTTTCATTTGTTCTTTTCTGGTCTTCATATCATTAAATTTACCAATATCCATCTAGTTGTTCAAACCAAAATTCTAAAAATTATTCTTGAGATTTATTTTTCCTCATACTCAATAGCCAATCATTCAAATTGAAAAATATATTTATTCATTAAAATTTTAAAATACATCTCTAATTCATTCCCTTTGTCTCCAATCCAGGTCACCACTCTAGAGTAATCACCATAAACTGTCACTTGGTGAATGGAAACAGCCCTTATCTTCTGGTCTCCCAGCTTTCATAATTGTTCTTCAATTTATTCTCCATACAACAGTAAAATGATTTATTAAATTCATGTAAATGTAATTTTGTCATTCTCCATTTTAATATTCTTCAATGTTTTCTCATTGTAGTTGAGGTAAAATGCAAAATCTTTAATTTTTCTGCAAGGTAATACATGATCTAGCCAATGCCAAATTCAGTCTTATTTCTTACAAATTTCTTCCTAATTTCTACTCTATGTGTACTGGACACCTTTCATTTTCTTAAATGTGCTCCAATATTTCACACCTCACATTGTCTCTACATGTTACTTGCTCTTTTTAGAATTCTCCTCATCTTTCAGTTATTTTGGGCTTCAAAATCACTGCAGATGGTGACTGAAGCCATGAAATAAAGACACTTACTCTTTGGAAGAAAAGTTATGACTGATCTAGGCAGCATATTAAAAAGCAAAGACATTGCTTTGCCAACAAAGTTCCATCTAGGCAAGGCTACGGTTTTTCCAATGGTCATGTATGGATTTGAGAGTTGGACTATAAAGAAAGCTGAGCACCAAAGAATTGATGCTTTTGAACTGTAGTGTTGGAGAAGACTCTTGAGAATCCCTGGGGCTGCAAGGAGATCCAACAAGTTCATCCCAAAGGAAATCAGCCCTAAATGTTCATTGGAAGGACTGATGTTGAAGCTGAAACTCCAAACTTTGGCCACCTGATGCACAGAGCTGACTTACTTGAAAAGACCCTGATGCTGGGAAAGATTGAAGGCAGGAGGAGAAGGGGACGACAGAGGATGAGATGGTTGGATGGCATCACCGACTGACTCAATGGACATGAGTTTGAGTAAACTCCAGGAGTTGGTGATGGACAGGAAAGCCTGGTGTGCTGCAGCCCATGGGGTCGCAGAGAGTTGGACACGACTGAGCAACTGAACTTAACTGAACTTCAGTTATCAACCTAATTATTACTTTCCCAGAAGGATTTTTGTTGTTTCTATTATGCTAAATTCCTGTCATTA
The DNA here is from genome assembly GCA_006410935.1 of Redunca redunca. Taxonomy (NCBI): domain Eukaryota; kingdom Metazoa; phylum Chordata; class Mammalia; order Artiodactyla; family Bovidae; genus Redunca; species Redunca redunca. The sequence continues at coordinate 518,179 of SJYQ01096254.1, forward strand.
TATCGCACAGTGCTGTATCATTTTAATTCATGACCCTGACCACGATGTATATATTTATGTTTAGTTTTTGTTTTTCTCTTTATTAAATCATAAGCTCTCTGAAGGCAGGAATCTGACATTTTGTTCACCATCATTACCCAGCAACTAGAACAGTGCTTGATATTTAGCAACACTGTCAGTTCACTAGTTAACTTCATGACTCAGTGAAATAAATTGAAAGGTAACAAATAGCTGATACACACCTTGAAAACCTCAGGGAAAACCTTTTTTTTCAATCTCTGGCTGCAAGGAGATCCAACCAGTCCATTCTGAAGGAGATAAGCCCTGGGATTTCTTTGGAAGGAATGATGCTAAAGCTGAAACTCCAGTACTTTGGCCACCTCATGCAGAGTTGACTCACTGGAAAAGACCCTGATGCTGGGAGGGATTAGGGGCAGGAGGAGAAGAGGACGACAGGATGAGATGGCTGGATGGCATCACTGACTCGATGGACGTGAGTCTGAGTGAACTCCAGGAGTTGGTGATGGACAGGGAGGCCTGGCGTGCTGCGATTCATGGGGTTGCAAACAGTCGGAAACGACTGAGCGACTGAACTGAACTGAACTGAACTGAACTGATGGCCTCTGCAAATTCCATTAATTTGTTTTCCTCTTCCCTCATGATAACAACAGGAAGTGTTAAATCCATTTACTTGGTATCTCTTTAGATATTTGAAATAACTCTTGTTTCTGAATTCTGTCATCTTTAGTAAGATATGTAATAATTGCATGAATTTAATATGTATCTCTTATGTTTGTTATGTTCAAGGGACTTGTTTGATTTAATGGCAAATGCAAGAATATATAATAGACCTGTCCTCAAAAAGGACAATCTAGGCAACATAGAAGCAAGCACAATTCCAAGTGCAAGGTGACTTGTGTTTTAAGAAACTTCAAAAGACTTCAATACTTCTAGCTTCTGAGGACTTCGTGGAAGAGGTTATAGTTGAGTTGAAATTTATAGAACAGGTAGGAGTGCAATAGAGTCATATGGGAGAAGTAAAACCGCACTTCAGGGAGAGACAAAAAAATGTTAAAATATGCACAACTTTAGAAAACATAGGACATGCTTTGAAAAGAGAAAAGAGCCCAGTTTTGTTGGAACATATGTTAAAAGAAGCAGCTACCTTATGACCCAGCAATTACACTCCTGTTTATTTATCTGAAAAAAATTAAAATACTAATTAATAATAATAACAGAAAATACAAAATTAGGGCAAGTTGAGGGTAAGGGCTGTGGTCCATGTGATCAGATTGGCTAGTTGTCTGTGACTGTGGTTTCAGTCTGTCTGCCCTCTGATGCCCTCTCTCAGTGCCTACCATCTTACTTGGTTTTTACTTACCTTGGATGTGGGGGTATCTCTTCACGGCTGCTCCAGCAAAGCGCAGCCTCTGCTCCTTACCTTGGACTTGGGGTAGCTCCTCCCAGCTGCCGCCCCTGTCCTTGGTCATGGGGTAGCTCCTCAGTCACGCTTGTGTGCTGTCGCAGCCGTCCATGCTTGTGTGACAAATGTCCATCTAGTCAAGGCTATGGCTTTTCCAGTGGTCATGTATGGATGTGAGAGTAAGACTATAAAGAAAGCTGAGCACTGAAGAATTCATGCTTTTGAACTGTGGTGTTGGAGAAGACTCTTGAGAGTCCCTTGGCCTGCAAGGAGATCCAACCAGTCCATCATAAAGGAGATCAGTCCCAGGTGTTCATTGGAAGGACTGATGCTAAAGCTGAAACTCCAATACTTTGGCCACCTCATGTGAAGAGCTGACTCATTGGAAAAGACCCTGATGCTGGAAAAGATTGAGGGCAAGAAGAGAAGGGGACGACAAGGATGAGATGGTTGGATGGCATCACTGACTCAATGGACATGGGTTTGGGTAGACTCTGGGAGTTGGTGATGGACAGGGAGGCCTGGCGTGCTGTGGTTCATGGGGTTGCAAAGAGTCAGACACGACTGAGTGACTGAACTGAACTGAACTCAACTGATGGTAAGGGTTGGAAGGAACAAATAGTCAAGAAACATTGACTTTGACATTTTGAATGAAGTTGGATTTTGTATTATGAGTTGAATTAAATCCATGCAGAACATAATGTATAATTTGAACTGATAAAACAAGCAATATTTCTAAATGATATCAAATTGTGAGAACTTTATATCTGCAAATATTTTACATCTGTGTATCCAAATTTTGCTATTAAACATTCTTTTTCCAGCAAACTGATTAAAAATCGAAGCACCTGAGGGTTATGTTTTACATACACAGCAACAACCCAAGATTAATTTCCAAAGATCCTCTGAAAAGGCTCTGTTTTTAGTGGAAAAAACAAGAAAACAAAATTCCTCTCTTTTATTCAACATACATCAAAGAAAATTCCAACAGAATCAAAGTTAAATATAAAATCTGTAATCATAAGAAAATGGGAAAAAAATAAAAGTCAATGTTTGATCTGTGAGGGAGGAATTTCTGAAACATGAAAACTAGTAAGATACAAAGTAAAAGATCAATAGATTTAATAACATTTTAAATATGAAAATTATAAATTATTCTGAAATTTTTCAAAGTAAATTATACACAGAGGATTTTTGTCTTAAATATAAAGAATTATTATAATAATAGGCTGAATATTTCAAATGTTAAAGAGCAAAAGACATCCTAAGAAACCAAAAGAAAGAAAAAACAAATAGCACTTGAAAAAGTGTTAAACTTTTTGAAATACTCCATTTTCAGTCATCAAATTGGTGAAATGTTTAAATAATAGTGACTGAAAATTCTATGAATTATTATTCTCATTCGCTCTAGGAAGCATTATAAATTCTTCTGGATCTGCAAACTTCCAAAACTCAAAGGGTTTTCATCTCTTATTTATTTGGCAAAAACAGACTGGAACTGATAGAAGGTTTTTGAAAATTTTAATTTATTCTACTTAGCGAGAGTATTAATACATTTTGTTTAAGGAATATTAGTGTATTAGATTGAAGTTTCTCTATACCCAAAGAAGGATGTTTGGCTTCTGAGGTGGCCCAGTGGTAAAGAATCTGCCAATGCAGGAGACACAAGAGACGTGGGTTCAATCCCTGGGTGGGGAAGATCCCTTGGAGTAGGAAATGGCAACCCCCTCCAGTATTCTTGCCTGGAAAATTCCAAGGACAGAGGAGCCTGATGGGCTATAGTCAATGAGGCAGCAAAGAGCTGGACATGACTGAGCATCTGAGCAAACACACAGCATACATATACACACAAAGAAGGATGTAACCTGATGTAAGGTAAATGCAACATACTGTTTTTCTAAAATCCTAAGATTTCTGAATTCCAGAGCATATATGATTCTAAGGATAAGGACTTGTGTTAATTTTGGGAAGAGGAACTGTTTTTCAGCAGTTTGGCTAGTGTCTTAGAGAAGTTCTATTTTGACCTAAAAATAATAATACATGTAGGAACTTATTCTAGATAAAACTAGTTCAATAATATGCAAAAATATTTATAAGTAAGGATATCCATTAGTGTTATATCTGATATTAAAAAATTGAAAATAACCTTTATGTTCATCAATAGGAGAATGTAAGATAAACAGTGGTGCCAACATATGCTGAATACCATACTAAAAACATACATTCAAGCAAATTGGATGACAGGTACAAGAGTCGATGTAAGAACAAGACACAGAAGTGTGCATGAAATAAAAGTACCAACTGTATATTTATTTGAAAAAAAAATATTTGAAGGAAATTATTAACTCTAAAAAAGTAGAATTATGGGTTGTTTCAATGTTTTTAAAACTTCACACTTATATTTTATAAATCCTCCACAAATAATGTATGACAATTGCAAGCAGAAATAAGTGATTGTTATTTAATTTTAAATTTTAGATTCTTTCAATTATTTAATCTCAGAGTTTTAAAAATAGAGTCGCACCTTAGACATCTTCAGTAATATTTTCATGGCTGACTTCCTGACTTGATTCAATCACAGGCCATATATTATTAGCCTTTGAAACTAAAAGAAAATACTTTTCATGCAGTAATTGTTGACTCAAGCATATATTTCAAAGTATTTGGTATTATTTGTCATTTATTGTACTGGAATATAAAAAAGCCTCAGACACAGTTAAAACCTCAAAATTTAATGTTATAATATTTAGAACGTCACCTTCTGTTTCTATAGCTTCTTAGAGTTTGTCAAGCATTTTCATGTATGTTTTCTAATGTGCTCTTTATGTGCATTTCTGTGATTCTGGATTTTATAAAAAGATTTTATAAATGCAAAAAAGCAGAAAAAATGACATAAATTTCTGAGTTTTCACAATAACTATTAACATTTGCCATTTTTATAAATAAGAATAAACATTCTCTAGATAAAATGTTTCCTGAATGTATGTACACATATGTACATACGTACATCTCTCCATGAACAATATATAATCTTTGTGTTGCGTTTCAGGGTTATTTTAAATTCTATACAATTTTATACTGAACATATTGTTTTGCCCCTTATTCCATCCTTATTACACACACACACACACACACACGCGCGCGCGCGCGCGTGCGCGCGTGCCATTTGTGTAAACTAAACACATTTTATTGTCATTTACTCTTCAAAATAATCTTATAAGCTATACAAGACAAAAGTTTTCATCCCACTTTACAGATATTTGCTGAGTTACCAAGATGTATGACAAGAGGCTTAACTGGAATTGTTCTAACCTTAGTCCAGTGTTCAGTGTTTCTTCTCTGACAAAAAGCAACTTTAGATAGAAAAGCCAGACTTACATAAACATAGAAACTTATTACTAGTTACAAATCATGTTGCGCTAGAGAATATCTGGAGATTTGTTTCTTTTTCAGGGACTAAAAGAGCAGGAAACAATGACTTCAACTTTTATTAGTATAAGTCATATATTGAATTCATTACATAAATATGTTGCTGTATGTATTTCTTTCACTGTCATTTACATTTTAATTAATGGGAGTAAGTCTTCCCAGGCTCTGCATAACAGATCCACAGGTCTCATGGTTTCAGTTCTGGTTTTTGTTGTTCTTGTCGCTAAGTCGTGTCCGACTCTTTTTCTACCCCATGGACTGTAGCCTGCCAGGCTCCTCTGTTTATGGGATATCCCAGGCAAGAATACTAGAGTGGTAGCCATTTCCTTCTCCAGGAAATCTTCCCAACTTCCCAGTCTTCTCAGGGATGAAAACAGTGTCTCTTGCATTGGCAGGCTGATTCTTTACCACTGAGCCACCAGGGCATAAAGACAGTCTGAATTTAGATATTATAATGTTCTGTCCAAGATACTGGACAAATTTCTGAACAAAATTTCTGTTTCTTGACAAAGCAACTAATTCATCCCTGGCCAAGTCTAGATCTATTTCAGGCTAAAGACCTACAGTGGGGAAGGGGCTGGGCTGAGCATGGTAAGTTCCTTCTGCTTTCTGTTCCCTTCCTGCTTCCTTTTTTGCCCGCTCATCAGCTATTTACAGATTTCCTTCTACCAGAATGTCAGCAGGAAAAGAAGGGAAGAGCAAGGATAGCACTTTTCTTCCTGGGGTTTCTGTCATTCATAGGGTGAATGATAAGAGCCAAATCTTTTCCTGGTTAAGTTTTCATGAGTTCTGTGGATGTCCTTTGCTAGATCTCTCATTTAATTTTTCTGGATAACTCTATTCCAGGTGGCTAATATTCATAATTCTTTCTTCAGCCCCTGGTTATCCAGGCTACTCGTTCAGTCTCCTTGCCATTCCAGGCGACCCTTTTGGAGAGGACCAAGAAGACCCTTCACTGGCATTCTCCCATATGGTCTTTACTTGAACCTTGGAAATATTCAAGCATCCCAAAGCCCTTAGTAATGGATCCCAATGCAGAAGCCTTTTCGGGACTCTCCTCACCAAACCTACTTTTGTCCTTTAGGATTCCTTGTTTGCAGCTTGATAAAGTTTTCTCAGGAAAGAGGCAGGCACAGTGTTTTGTACTGCCCAGTTTTTGTGGACACATTTCAAAGTTCTTTCAGGTATAACCTTCTCCTAATGCTTGGGGTAAAATGTTAACCGTGTCCCTCTCCTCAAATGGGTGGGGTGAAGATTTAGAACATAACACGATGTTTCCAAAGAAAACTCTCTGCAAATCCCCTCATCACACTTTCTCTTCCAGTATTTTTTTTTTTTAATTCTTGATCTGTCTGAGCAATTTCATGGCTCCAGTATCATTTCAGGTTAAGAATGTGTTGATAAGAAGGGGTTTGCTTTATACTTTGGTAACCAATATTTATAATATTGGGCCCTCAGTCAAAATGAAGAGGGAAAATCTCATCCTAATTTCCTGCATCACCTGACCAAGTAACACAGGGATAATTACTGAACCACTCTGTAATTTCCGCCTCATTTAAAATGAAGTGTAAATGAGGTATGAGATAATAACAGTATTTAATTCATAGGATTGTTGTGATTATTAAATGAGTTAATAATGTAAGGTTTTAAAACATATCTGGTTTGTCATAAGAACTTTGTAAATGCTATTATTAAACTTTGAAACTTTCAGTTATAAATTGAATGTCATAAGGATGCAAAATACAGCATGGTAACTGTAATCAGTAATAATCTTTTGCATATTTAAAAGTTACTAAGAGAGTAGATCTTAAAAGTAGATCTTAAAAGATCTTTGCATAATAGTAAGAAATTGTATATCATGGTGGATATTAACTAGATCTACTGAATGGTGATCGTTTCAAAACATACACAGATATTGAGTGGTGTTGTATGCCTGAAATTAATATAATGTTATATGTCAATTGTACCTCAAAAAATAAAAAAGACAAAACAAAAGAATTTAACTCAGTTTCCACTTTCCTAACAAGTTTTTCCTGATTTATTGTCAGTGTTACATGCCTTCTTCGGTGTTTCCAGAATGACTTAGGTGCATTTGTCTCTTTGTGTTTTCGAATTCATGTACCACATTCCTATAAATAGGTGTTTATATACATATTTTCTTCTTTACTCATTTAAGCCAGGGATTTTGGTTTATTTTTCTTTCCCAAGCATGTCTGATGGATGCACAAGTGAACATGACATGTAAGATGGCTAGACACTCAAAAATAAATGGATCCATTTGCTTAATATTGTCAGTAGATCATCAGCTTTGCTGAGGTAGACAAATGAATGAATAAAACTCGAATAACAAACAAGTCTCTGAAAGCTCGAAAAAAGCACAGAAATATGCACAGTTTACACATGACAGTGCCAATATTTTCCTATTAAAGCCATAAGAATGTATAACAAAAACAGACTAAGAAAGCATTGGATCTTACTGAATGTTTAATGATACAAGGTTGTGTCCAGGAAGGAAAGCACAAAGTTGATAATCATCCCACATGATAATTTGTTGAAAGAAATATCAGTCTAAGAAATGGAGATAGCCATTGATCCCTATTGCTATTGGATAATTCCAGCTAGTCAATATTCTTTAAGCCTCAAAGAGACAACATGGATACTCAAATAGATCAAAGTAGCTAGATGATGAAACTATTGAGTATTAACACTGAAAGTTTTGATAAATTTATGATAAAATTATAGATAATATTTAATTATAATTGCTTTATACTTATAATGACNACAAATAAAATTGATTTCCTTGATATTCAAAAAGAATTTATTTTTTCAATATTTTTCAAATGGATACTTTCTTCAATGGTACAAGGCAGCTGCTAAAAACATTAGCAATCATTAAGAGAAAATAATAGTGAAGAAGAGTTTTGCTTTTTTATGTGTTTTTCCTCTTCAAGCCAAAATGTTCCTCTTATTTAGTTCCATCAGATCTGAAACTTGGGAATGTTTCAGCCATAAAAAATAAAGTTATATTAACTTGTAATCCTCCATGAATTCTTCTGTGTAGCATGGATAACTACTTTGTAAGCTGTGTTGAAACTTTAAATATGTCCTCTTGTGGAATTGTTATCCTGCCTACTTCAGCCCTAGTAAGTCCTGATAATTCCCTTTAAAGACCTGGATGGTAATATGAGATATGGGAAATGAGTTAGAATCATTCTGCCTTTGCTTTGCTATTTGATTTTGGGCAAGTTATTCAAGCTCAGGTTTAGTTATAAAGTGGGCATTTGTTTATTATTGGTAAATTGGAGATGAGTACATTTATATCCCACAGTTATTTTAAAGATTAAGGTCAATCTTTATTCAAGTGTTTTGGAAATACCCACATACCTTGTAACAATAAGATTATTGCCTTAGAAATAGATTTTGATTCCAAGGAAGAGAAACTAGTTCCAGTAAAGGAGGGATGAGTGGGCAGTACTCTGCAGGGAGGGCCAGAGTGAAGAGGGTTCAACTTTCCTCTGTTCTCAACCTGGGATATATTAATATATTCAGTCCAGCTCAGAGAGACTTACCCTGTAACTGAGCAGATTTAAGCACACTTACTTGGTATATGAAAACTTGATGCTCAGGGAAGACATTTAATGAACTCACAGTGTTGACTAGATGTTTAAATCAGAAGTACAGGAAGGATGATATTCCTCTTTACACTAGAGCAGCTATTCCTAATCAATCATTAGCTAGTCAAGGTGCAGAGTTACTTCTATGGAAAACAGCTCTGAGCACTGAGATGGTCCTCAGGTCTTGCTGGTGTAGAAGTCACAGACCACCTATAGACTACTCCAAAGGATGGAGCCTATGAAGCATCTTCATCTCCTTTCTGTTTTCATAATCCTTCCTCTTTGGACTTCCTCTTTGAGAAGTTCTCCTTCAGTGTCTTGTCCTGCATGGGCTTAATACTAATCAGAAAAAGTTTAATGGCCAATCAGATGGAGCCTTAAGACCTAGCAATACAAAATACATTTTATACCCTCATTGAATGCATGGGGTCAAATCATTAGAAACACAACTGCTACTCTTTGCCATCTATGAGGGCAAAAGAGTGATTCATTTCCTTCTTGATACATCAAGAGGTGACAACTGTGGATCCCTGATAAAGCAGCAAAATAAGTAAATACATAAAAATCCAAACATAGGTAGCTTCACAGACGTTCAAGTGAAGAAATAAAGTACTAAACTTAGACCTCCCTGACAGTAGAATGCCAAGTAATAGGGAGACTATCTCCCAGCTCCACACCATTTTTCTCACTGCTTTTTCTCTCTAAATATATTTGCTCCTTTTTCCCATTTATTATCCAACTCCCTTGATATATTCATCTTGCACATAGTTCAGTATGATCATTATTCCTGGCTATACATTATGACTACTTAGATCTATCACCTATCTACTGTTTACAACAATCTCTGTGTATCAGATTAGAGAGACAGTTAAATTATCCCAGATTAGTATCAACTCCCTGAAAATACCAGCAAGATAACCCAATGACCACCAAAGTAGCATCTTGATAAGGAAAGTAGAGTTTGTTGTTGTTCAGTCACTAAGTTGCGTTTGATTCTTTGCAGCCCCATGGACTGCAGCATGCCAGGAATCCCTGTTTTTCACTGTCTCCCAGAGTCTGTGGGTTGATGATTTCATCCAACCATTTTATCCTCTGCTGCCCTCTTCTTCTTTTGCCTTCAATCTCAGGATACAGATGAGGATTTGGAGGTGTAGTTTAAGGAAGATTGCACAAGTTTGTGACATACAGTTTAGGGTTGATGGACACAGAGAAGTAAGAGTTTCTAAGGGTGCTGAATAAATAGTCTTCTGATGAATCTACAGAAGTTACCTATTGTCTTAAGTTAGAGTCAGAGTAGTTGAGCAGTTAGTTGTTGGGATAAATGGATTTGGAAGGTAGTTATTGAAAGAAACATGAAAGTCACTTGTAATTTCATCCTCTTGGACCAGAGTTTCCTGAACTCATGTTAATTTAGACAATAACCTGTGTGTTTTCAATAGTTTTTTGGTCACAATTCTCAATGCTGGCTGTTGTTAGAATCACTTGGAGAAGGGAGGGAATTAAAAAACACAAATCATTCCACATTGGGATATTTAAATGTTTATCTTCAGGAAAGATTATTGGGCATTAGTAATTAAAAAAAATTTTTTTCCCAAATGACTCTCACATTCAGGTGTGTAGTAAACCAATGACCCAGAACATCTTTTGAAGCCAGGCCACATAAGTCAGATATATCTGGTCACCCAGCAGTTTTGTTGGTTTGTTCAGCTGTCCATCAGTGGTGGTGAGGGGAGAGGGGAGGAGGATGCCAGGACATGTGAAATATGAGACTGATCCTTCTAAGGGCAGTGGGTGTGGCAGGTAACTAGAAACTTGTCTGCTAAGAGGTATTTATCATTTCTAGGGAGTGTCTGATCTGAGTTGAACCATGGTTTGTACACGCCACTTACATTTTTTATCCAGGTGTTAAAAGACCAACACCCCTGGAAGTCATAAGGGTTTGAACTGCCAGGACATGAGTGTGTCAGGAGCCTGTGTAGGCTGGATACACCGGGTGGCATGGTTGCTGTTGATGACTAGAAAGGGGTGGAGGCAGCAGAGGGAATCTTGTTTTGTTCCTGGACTGTGGCCCAGAGGCACCAAAGAACAGACATTGAAAAGATGACGAATCAGCTAATCACTGTGGTAGTGCTAGATTATGGTCAGAAAAAGGCAGTGGGAAACATTAGAGGAAAATGGACAAGTGGGAGAAAGGCTGGGGGTCTGTTAGGACAGAGAATGGGATTAAACCAGTGTTCCATGGTACTCTTGCTGGAAAAGGATAAACAAAGCAGGATAGAAATGAGGCACTAGGGAGAGCAGCAGAAAGAATCCAGTCGTGCCGCAGGAGAGAAGAAAAAGGACTCAGCATGGGATAGTTGCTGGTGGTATTTTGATCTCAGACTACTTGACAAAGGTAAAATTGTAAAGACTATATATGATACCAACCACACCTAGCCTGGTATAGTAGGTTAGTAGCAGAAAGTTGGAAGAGACAACCTTTCCGTGGTTTTCTCAGTGAGACAAAAGACAGGTGAGTAAAGAAAACCTCAGAGAGTCATTGTTCTCAGGGAGGAATCCGATGGCATCAGATCTATGAGTCAATTACTCATAAACCAGGAAAACTGGAAGGGAAGAAAAGTAGCCATACAATTGAATAATGATATTAATAAGGCAACTAGTTTGACAAGATTATGGAAGCACAGCTATGTCAAACCACATAGAGAACTGAGGATGTAAGGAGAATGAGATTTAGTCCATGCTTCCAAGACACTTACAATATCTAAAGACAAGTATGAAGAAAACACACACCCATAATTATAAAGGTAAGTATAAACTTTTATGGAAAGACATATAAAGAAGATATTAACTTTTGTTAAGGAACAGAAGTAAAAAAAAAAAAAACTACAATGTGGATAGAATATTTTAGATTGGTGCCTAGGAAAAGTAATTTTTTACAGCAGGCACAGAAAGAAATGGTGTTCATAAAAAAGAGCATAAATAAAAAGGCAAAGAGATACAACACTAAGATATTTTTAGTAACAATACTTAATATTGTGTGATTGGGTCATATAGATTGTAGAGGGAAATGGAAGAAAATGGACCTAGAAATTGGAGCTAGTTAGAAAAGAGCCTGAGCTCCCCTGGTAGCTCAGACTGTAAAGAATCCGCCTGCAATTCAGGAGACCCCAGTTCAATCCCTGAGTCAGCAAGATCCCCTGGAGAAGGGAATGGCTATCCACTCCAGTATTCTTACCTGGAGAATTACATGTACAGAGGAGCCTGGCAGCCTTTGGTCTATGGGGTCACAAAGAGTTGGACACAACTGAGCAACAAACACAGTAAAGAGCCTGCTGCTGCTGCTAATGCGCTTCAGTCGTGTCCGATTCTGTGCGACCCCATAGTCGGCAGCCCACCAGGCTCCCCTGTCCCTGGGATTCTCCAGGCAAGAACACTGGAGTGGGTTGCCATTTCCTTCTCCAATGCATGAAAGTGAAAAGTGAAAGTGAAGTCGCTCAGTCATGTCCGACTCTTAGAGACCCGATGGACTGCAGTCTACCCGGCTCCTCCATCCATGGGATTTTCCAGGCAAGAGTACTGGAGTGGGGTGCATTCTAGAATGCCGTATTAAGAAGTTAGGGGTCCAAGGGAGCATTTTGGCAAAATAATGCTGCTGGTGATACGGAAAACAGGTTGAATTGATGTTAATCTAGAGGGAAGAATATAAGAATATTATCCATCAAGTATTACTAGATGTTGGACCATGTTTAGATGAAATCTCTTCCAAGTTAGTCACTACAAATTTAGCCTTGGGTCATCAGAGGTGAACTAAGGGTCAGAGCTGGAAGGATTAGCCTACTCATGGCACCCAAGAAAGAAGCCAATACTGAGGCTCAAAATAACTAGAAAACTAGAGCACAAAGTTGCTCTTCACCCAGTGGAGAAAGCGTTCTGTTGACTATTTCTCATTATAAAGAAAAAATAAATATGTTTTTCGAGGCAAAACCAGCTTTCTTGAATGGTTCCACTGTAAACAGGAGCCCTTTGTAACTGCACTCTTAAAATTCCAGTCAACCTGCCAAAAGGTGGGTCCCCTTGGCTGGAATAGGAACACAGATTGGCTCCTTCACAGGAAAACAGAATTTGCAATAAACCATTAATGACCCTGAGAGCACTTGTTTGAGTGATATTGGTGGTTGTTATTGAAGGGACATTCTGGCTGAGACAGAGTTTTTTCTTTAGCCCCCACCCTGCTCTCCACACACCTTCAAAAGTATACTGTTCTGTTATGTCAGAGGCCTTTTTTCCCTTAGTGAAACCCTTTCATCCTGAGAGTTATTTATAAGGTTGCTTCACCTCTCTGGGTTCCAGACCCCCTCATCTGAAAGGAAATTTTATTTCTCTGAACTAATTGCGTCTTGGTCTGGGAAGACGATAACGTATTACTCAGAAGCTTGGCTTGACTCGCTCGTTCAGTGTCCTTCTTCAAATCCCTTCCACTAATAAAAGTGAAGGGAATGGAATGTTTCTGACGTGTCTCAAAAACATTCCTGGTGCCTTCTAGCCTTTGAGGGAAATGATCATCCAAATGTGGTTCCTGATCCATAAAGGGTTTGGCATAGAGCAGTGAGTAGTTCAGGGCCCAACCAGATGAAGATGGGTGTAATTCAGCTGATCCCAAAGGATCTCAGAACTCAGCACCAGATGAATCTCCCATGAGTGTGTGGGTATATGCTCTGACCTTTTCAGGCTTCCTGAAGAACTCCTTTGAGGATGAGTTACCTGCTTGGCTTCACGTCAGACTATTTTTATGGTTTTATTTCTTACATCTGATCCAAGCAGAGTCTTTCTCTTATGATGAGGTTGAAGTCCTTACCCATCTTACACCTCAGGGTTTTGTTAGTGAATTCAAAGTATGTCATATAAAGAAGGAATTTGAAACAGGTGATCTAAAGATAATTTCAAAACCAATCTTCTTAGTCTCATCAAGATTCAGTGCTGCACTTAGGGGATGGAAGGCAGTGTAGAAAAAGCTTTGATAAAGTTCTTTCATTAACTGTTAAAATTTAGGCAAATGATTTACCTCCCAGGATCTCCAATTTATTTTTAATTAAAATCAGAAACACAGTGACTGCATAGAAAAATTGTTACAATGGTCCTTTGGAGGAGAAGATTCGCTTAAGAAACCTTGGAGCCAAGAAGGTGTTCAGCACGGCTTAGTTCAAGTTACTACCCTACTCAGTGTAACTAAAAAAAAAAAAAAATGCTATTGCTTTCTAGTGGCAATCTTGAATTTTAAAATTGCTTTCTCGTAGGTGACTGTCTTTCAGTTTCATTTTAAGATTAAAATAACTTTATTATAAATAGCTTATAGCAATGAGAATGTAACCAAGGAGGATGCCATGGGACATTAGGGGCGGGGAAAAGGGCTTCCACCATGTCCTCTGCTTTAGTTTCTCCCTGAAGTGCCCACATGACAGCATCTGGTGCACACTTCCTGAGTTGTTTTACAGTTGTGAACCCCCACCATCAAATGGAAGATGTTAACTGTTAACTTTTTGATAACTGTGAGCACATAGCCCCAGGCCTCCATGGGTACCTGTATCTGTATGGCTGAGTCTCTTCACTGTTCACCCAAAACTATCATAGCATTCTTAACTGGCTATATTGCAATACAAAATAAAAGGGTTTTGTTTTAGTTTTAAACTGCTTTGCTGAAACCCTTCAGAGAGTTTGGGGTTTTTAAGGCCAGAATTTCCTTGCTTAGCCCTGCAGTGAAACTTTCCCTGCTCCAGACTTCAATGTTTCAGTTTGCTTGACCTCACTGTGCATCAGAGCACATTAAGCTGCCTTAACAAGATTGTGGAAAATATGGGAGATGGGATGGCAATTTTACTTTTTCATATTTTGATCGTCTCAACTGGCTTCACCACTGTCGATTGTTCTCATACCTCACAAGCAACGTGTTGTATTTCTCTGGGACCTAAAAGATGATGCTGTTAAAGTGCTGCATTCAATGTGCCAGCAAATTTGGAAAACTCAGCAGTGGCCACAGGGCTGGAAAAGGTCAGTTTTCATTACAATCCCAAAGGAAAGGAATGCCAAAGAATGCTCAAACTTCTGCACAAGTGCACTCATCTCACATGCTAGCAAAGTAATGTTCAAAATTCTCCAAGTGAGGTTTCAATAATATGTGAACTGAGAACTTCCAGATGTTCAAGCTGGATTTAGAAAAAGCAGAGGAACCAGAGACCAACTTGCCAGCATCTGTTTGATCGTAGAAAAAGCAAGAGAGTTTCAGAAAAACATCTACTTCTGTTTTATTGACTATGCCAAAGCCTTTGACTGTGTAGATCACAACAAACTGTGGAAAATTCTTCAAGAGATGGGAATACCAGACCACCTTACCTACCTCCTGAGAAATTTGTTTGCAAGACAAGAAGCAATAGGTAGAAGCGGACATGGAACAATGGACTGGTTCTAAACTGGGAAAGGAGTATATTGTCACCCTGCTTATTTAAATTATATACAGAGTGCATCATGGGAAATGCTAGGCTGGATGAAGCACAAGCTGCAATCAAGATTGCCAGGAGAAATATCAATAACCTCAGGTACACAGATGACACCCCTCTTATGGCAGAAAGCAAAGAGGAACTAAAGAACCTCTTGATGAAAGTGAATGAGAAGAGTGGAAAAGATGGCTTAAAACCCAACATTCAAAAAAAAAAGAAGAATATGGCATCTGGTCCCATTACTCCATGGCAAATAGATGGGGAAACAATGGAAACAGTGACAGACTTTATATTCTTGGGCTCCCAAATCACTGCAGATGGTGACTACAGCCATGAAATTAAAAGACATTTGCTCCTTGGAAGAAAAGTTATGACCAACCTAGACAGCATATTAAAAAGCAGAGACATTACTTTGCCAACAAAAGTCCATCTAGTCAAAGCTATGGTTTTTCCAGTAGTCATGTATGGATGTGAGAGTTGGACTATAAAGAAAGCTGAGCACCGAAGAACTGATGCTTTTGAACTGTGATGTTGGAGAAAACTCTTGAGAGTCCCTTGGATTGCAAGGAGATCCAACCAGTCCCTCCTAAAGGAGATCAGTCCTGGGTGTTCACTGGAAAGACTGATGCTGAAACTGAAGCTCCAATACTTTGGCCACCTGATGCAAAGAACTGACTCATTTGAAAAGACCACAATGCTGAGAAAGTTTGAAAGCAGAAGGAGAAGGGGATGACAGAGGATGAGATGGTTAGATGGCATCACTGATTTGGTGGACATGAGTTTGAGCAAACTCCAGCAGTGGGTGATGGGCTGGGAAGCCTGGCATGCTGTAGTCCAAGGAGTCGCAGTGAGTCAGACATGACTGAGTGACTGAGCTGAACTGGGACTTCTTTATACCTCTCTTTGCTTGTGTCTTTCTTGGTAGAAGCCAGCTTTTTGATTACTCTGTCTTGGGACCTGAGTAGTCAAAAGTAGCTGGAGAAAAGCTGGAACATATGCTGTAACTTATAGCTCCCTTTAGATTTATTTACAGTACAAACCTCAGATGTGACCTCAGGGCTACTGAGCAATCCAACTATACTGCATGAGTCAATACACCATTCTCTCTTTAGACAGTTTATACTTTCTCTCTCTTACCTCCTTACTGATGCATTGTAACTTTATCATATTGACCTGAAAAACAAAAAAAGCCCTCAAAACAGAGATGTGACATTCTCCCATCGGCAAGCCAAAGCTGAACTGCAATAGAATCTGTATTTTGTGCCATCCTTTCTGTTAAAATGATGAGCTATCCCTGTTCATCATGTTAAAGTAAGCATTTTCTTGCAAGCCAAACCCTATTTCCTCTTAACTTCTCAAGGATGTTACTCATACATTATAAATTTTACACTTTTTGCCAAAACATTCCCATCAACATAAACCTGCTGTAATAGGTTTTATCTTAAGAGAACAGATCTTTATAGATCCCATGTTTTTTGCTCCTCAGAAATTAACCTGTACCTGCTGTCCTAGCTTCTTCTCATCTGCTCCTCAACATGCTCTCATCAAGAACCCATTCCTCTGCTCACTGAAGCTACTTGTTGAGGCCACCAACAGACCCATTAACTAGACTCAATGATCAGTCCTGTCTTTATATTATTTACTTTAAGAACAGCGTTACCAGCGTTAATGTTCCTTTTAAAAATACTTCTACTTTTGGTTTTCAATATCTTCTTAATTAGATGTAGGTATTCTAAGTTTATGAAGGTTACTAACCCATAGCAGCTTTGGAAGTATATAAAAATAGACTTTCTCAAAAAAAAAAAAAAATTGTGGATGTGACTTTCGGGGTAGGCAGTGATATCTAATCAATTTCAAGGGAAATGTATAAAGTTTAAAAGAGACGTGCTAAGAAAAACACCACCAACTTTGATTAAAGGAGACTAAGAGAGTCCAAAAGGTTAAAAAATATATATACCTTTGGACTCCTAAATATCTATGGGCAGGCAGTAGGTTGAGAAAAATTGTCAGCTACAAACACAGGCCACTTTTTGATGAAAAGGAAAGACATCTTAGAAGTAGAAATGAGAAAGACAAAAACACTGCATTGGATATGAAAAGGCATATATATGTATGTACTATATATATATGCATATATAACACATATATAGTATATTCTATGGTGTGTGTGTGTGTGTGTATCTATCACTTTGTTGTACACCAAAAACTAACACACGTTGTAAATCAACTATAATTTTTAAAAAATCTGAAAAAAACATTGGATTAAAGAAGAACTCTAATTGGACTGGAAATGTTGGATTGAGGAATTTAGTTCAAAAATATTCCCTGCTCTTAGAGTAGGGAGTTCAGAGATCATTTGCTAGCTGTATTTCAGAATTGCTTAGAGGCAATAATGGCTCAGCTGGTAAAGAATCTGCCTGCAATGCAGGAGACACAGGAAATACAGGATGAATCCCTGGGTCAGGAAGATGCCCTGGAAGAGAAAATGGCAACCCACTCCAGTATTCTTGCCTAGAGAATCCCATGGACAGAGGAGCCTGGTGGGCTATAGTCCAGAGGGTCTCAGACATGACTAAGGACACACACACACACACACCTGAATTACTCTGTCACTCTCCACTCATCTTCATTTTGATCGAGAGTGTCTATGATTGTTTTGGCTTTGTAACTTTATATTGGATAACTTCTTTTTTAAAAAATAACTCCCTAGACTGGAGCTTTTTCCACTATAGTTAAGCTTCATCTATATCTGAAAATAATGCAATACACAAGATTCAGCACTTTGAGTCTAATACGATTGGATGATATTTGAGGATCTTGGTATGGTTGAGTGTAATCTGCATGTGAGAGGGACAGATATTTTACTTGGGAATGCTGGACTGGGTGAAGCATAAAGCTGGAATCAAAATTGCCAGGAAAAATATCAAGAACCTCAGATATGCAGATGACACCATCCTGATGACAGAAAGTGAAGAACTAATGAGCCTCTCGATGAAAGTAAAAGAGGAGAGTGAAAAAGTTGGCTTAAAACTCAACATTCAGAAAACTAAGATCATGGCATCTGGTCCCATCACTTCATGGCAAATAGATGGGGAAACAATGGAAACAGTGACAGACTATTTTGGGGGCTCCCAAATCACTGCAGATGGTGACTGCAGCCATGAAATTAAGACATTTGCTCCTTGGAAGAAAAGTTATGACCAACCTAGACAGCATGTTAAAAAGCAGAGACATTACTTTGCCAACAAAGGTCCATCTAGTCAAAGCTGTGATTTTTCCAGTGGTCATGTATGGATGTGAGAGTTGGACTATAAAGAAAGCTGAGCACTGAAGAATTCATGGTTTTGAACTGTGGTGTTGGAGAAGACTTTTGAGAGTCCCTTGGGTAGCAAGGAAATCCAACCAGTCCATCCTAAAAGAAATCAGTCCTGAATATTCATTGAAAGGACTGATGCTGAAACTGAAACTCCAATACTTTGGCCACCTGATGTGAAGAGCTGACTCATTTGAAAAGACCCTGATGCTGGGAAAGATTGAGGGCAGGAGAAGAAGGGGATGACAGAGGATGAGATGGCTGGATGGCATCACTGACTAGATGGACATGAGTTTGGGTGAACTCCAGGAGTTGGTGATGGACAGGGAGGCCTGGTGTGCTGCAATTCATGGGGTCGCAGAGTCGGACACGACTGAGCGACTGAACTGAGCTGAAAGACCTGACCATACCAAGTGTCCATTGGTGAATGGATCACATAGGGAATTCAATCCTCAGATAAACAGTTGAACTAGATTAGAGGTTCCACAAACTAGTGATCTCAGCATAATTTAGATAAACTTTTTTCTTTTTTTTCTAAAGTTGAAGTATAGTTGATTTACAGTATTTTAGAGGTATGGGAAAGTGATTCAGTTATTTATATATATATTCTTTTTCATTTTATTTTTCATTATTTGCTTAATTTCTAAGCCATGTCCAACTCTTTTATGATCCCACAGACTGTAGCCTGCCAGGCTCCTGTGTCCACGGGATTTCCCAGGCAAGAATACTGCAGTGGGTTGCCATTCCCTTCTCTAGGGAATCTTTCTGACCCAGGATTCAGGGATTGAATCCAAGTCTCCTGCTTGGCAGGCAATTTCTTTACCACTGAGCCACCAGGGAAGCCCATTTTTCATTATACATTATACAAGACACTGAAAAGTTTCCTGTAAGTCATTCAGTCATATCCAACTCTCTGCAATCCCACGGACTATACAGTCCATTGAATTCTCCAGGCCAGAATACTGGAGTGGGTAGCCGTTCCCTTCTCCAGGGGATGTTCCCAACCCAGGGACTGAACCCAGGTGTCCCGCATTGCAGGTGGATTCTTTACCAGCTGAGCCACAAGGGAAGCCCTGAAAATTGTTTCTGATGCTATAGGAAACTATAGTAGGTCCTTGTTGTTTATCTATTTTATATGCTATTGCTCAGATGCTCAGTCATGTCTGACTCTTTGTGACCCCATGGACTGTAGCCCTCCACGCTCTTCTGTCCATGACATTTTCCAGACAAGAATACTGGAGTGCGTTGCCATTTCTTTCTCCAGGGGATCTTCCCAACCCAGACATCAAACCCAGGTCTCCTGCATTACAGGCAGATTCTTTACTGACTGTGCCACCAGGGAAGCCCTCTACTTTATGTACAGCAGTGTTCATCAGTTAATCTCAAATTCCCAAATTATGCCTCTCCCACTCCCTTTCTCCTGTAATCATACGTCTGTTGTCTGTGTCTGTGAGTCTATTTCTGTTTTGCAAATATATTTATTTGTATAACATTTTAGGTTCCACATATAAGTGATATCATATGGTGTTTGTATCACTCTTTCTGATTTATTTCACTTAGTATGATAATCTCTTGGTCTGTCCATGTCACTGCAAATGGCAATATTTCATCCTTTTTTAAGTAGTTGAGTAATATTCCATTATATATGCCACATCTTCTTCTTCCATTCATCCTTCGGTGGACATTTAGGTTACTAAATGGAAGAAGAAAATGTGGTATGGGTAACTTCTCAAAAATACAGATTTCTAGACCCTACTTCTTGATTCTACTGAATAACAGTCTAGAAAATGAGGGAGGGAGATCACAAGGAATCTAAATATTTCACAGAAAAATTCTAATGTAGACAGTCCACAGATGTTGACCAATTTAAAAATGGATTGAAAGACCTCTTAATTTGTTTCAATAAAAAAATATAATGGCTGTGCATGATCTGTTGCTCAACTGTGTCTGACTCTTTGTGACCCCATGGTGTGTAGCCCGCCAGATTCTTCTGTCCATGGGATTTCCCAGTATTCCAAAGATACTGAAGTAGGTTGGCATTTCCTCCTCCAGGGATCTTCCCAACTCAAAGATCAAAGCTGCATCTCCTGCGTCTTAGGACAATCTTATATAAAGTGATCGAATGGTACTGCTTTCTTAATTTTGACATTTGAGGATTGTGATACTAGCCCTGTTCAGAATTTCCTAAAGAGAATGTCATCATTCAGAGAGGAATAATACTAATCATAATGTTAGAAAAAACACACTCCAACACCTCTTATACCAAGATCCAGAACTTTTATCCAGTGGCATTAAGTATCTTGCTTAACAGATCATGATAGGGACAAATCCTCTTTTTGAGCTTAGATGGTTTTGCTCCATTTTTACTCCATGTTTGAGTCACTACAAAATTATTGATAACAAAAAAGGAAAGAGGTGAGAAAGCATAGTAGAAATAACCCATTTCTACTATGAGAAAGAAGGTACAATCTGTGAGCAATGGTTATTATCCTCATCCTTAACAACAAAAAATGGACTAATTTTATTTCAGGTTTCAAAGTTGAGAAATAAATAGTAACAAAAAATGGACTTTTTATTGTTATATTAAGTAGTTTCTGGTTTTCTAATGGTTTATAGGTCAATCTGTTGTTAATGCCTAGTAAAAAATGAGGATAAAATGTTCTCTTTTAGAGGCTTCTGAGAAAATAACATCTTTTTGAAGACAGATCATTAGAAATGGAGGCATTTTAGATTTATCTGTTTAATTTTCTTGTTTAACATGGTTTTCCCTATGTCCTGGAGAGGTAAGTGATAGAGTATAATTGGAAGAAATGGAGCTAGAATTTGTCTTCAAATTTCTGTTTGGTGATTTTTTTCTTGTTAAATAATACCTGTGCCAATTACAAGTCAAAACTCTGTTTATAGTCATAAGATTATTTTATATAGATTTCAGAGCAGGCACCATAAATGTATAAATGTTTGTATGTTTATTTTAAATGCTAAATCATGTGAACATCTTGGTGTCACATTTAGTTAAAAGCATCTTTCCACTATTTGCATATTAAACACTAACAAGTTTTAGTTAAACTCCTTTGGAAATTTGGCATTGCTTCCTGAACTAGAATTAAAAAAATGTTTTCTCCTGAAACAACTGGAAACATGGTACATGTTCTGTTCATTGCTTTGTACCAAAGCCAGCCTTACAATTCCTTTTCTGCTTTTGTCCCAACAAGCCCAAATTAGCTACTACATAACTAGCCCAGACACCCTTGCATAATCACAATTGGTTGGCACATGCCATGAAAACTTTGGCAAAACCTCTGTTTTCTTGTGCTTTTATAAGTTGCTTAGTTTAAAGGGAAGTGAAAGTTAGACCATTGCTGTTTTCCTAATGTTACCTTCTTAGAATCATACAGTGATAGAGTTTATTAGAACAAAAAAGTACTTTGGGGATCATTTGGTTCTCTGTTTCTGTGAAAAGGACCAGGTGCTTGGTTCTTTCACTCCACCACCCATTAAATATTGATACTTTTAGAAAAACAAAATTAGTTGGTAGAAAAAATGATAAGCAAAATATGGGACTTATATTTTATCACCTTTCCAAAAGAAACCTGATCAGTTTTATCAGGTTTCAAAAGACTGTCAGAATGTGACTGAATGCCTTTAAATATTTGTTTTCAATTTCTGTACTCAGAGCAGTAACTAACATTTTAAGAACTGGCACTAGTCTGAGGGTCCTGCACTAATACAGTTATCTCTTTCATTTTATAGATAACACCCCTGAGATTCTTGGGGGAGAACTGACTTATGTGAGATTATAGGGTCCAATTGGGACCAGAGACAGGATCTGTTGCCACGTCCTTCAATACGTAAGCCAGTGCCCTTGGTAATTTGTGCTGCCTGCACTAGTAAACTCTTAATGCAGAACGTCAGGAAATCTTAGAAGTCTGTGCAATTCAAACACTTGTGCAAGTCACCACTAGAATTCAAATGGATTTTAAAAATGTTCCACATTTATATAAATTCTAAAACAGTTAAGAGTTGAGTTCTTCAACATTTCCTCCATGGATAAGAAAGGCTAAAACTCTTTTATTTAACTTTTATATTTTTATTTTAAAGCTTAAGAGTATTATTTTTGTTAAGTGATTAAATTGAATGTAACAATTTTAACACTTGACTTTACCTAGGAGTTTAAAGCATAACAAGTCCATGTGATTTATGCATTTTTTTTTTAAATTTTTTCTGGATACACACTGATATTCAAACAGATGACTCTTATTTTTGCCTTCTTAATTAAATTCTCCCTGGGCAATAGACTACCTAACTCACCTTGATAGTTTCTATAAGTGTCACAAAAGACTCACAGAAGAAGATAAAATATATTAAAAAAAAAAGTCCACATAAAATTTTGCATGTTAAAAATGTGGTCCCTCTTAGACACCCAGTAACACCTCCTAGTTCTTAAGCTTTATTTTCATGTTATTGATTGTTCAATGAGAATAATTAAGAAGTTAATTATATCAGAGACATTTTAGCATGTGTTCATAAAATTATATTTGGTATAAATAGTCAATTTCTAATTTATCAATTGGTCGTATATTAATGATATGAATGGTAATTTCAGTATAGGACTTTTCTATCCTTTTTTTCCTTAATGGAATGATATTGACTATTAGAGTGATGCAGTCTCTGGTTTAATCAAGGATGAGTCAGGTTTATTCTTGCTTCCCTGGAATACTGTATACCATAATTCGAAAGGGTCTGTTCTTCAGGACTCAGCCTTCTTTATACTCCGACTCTCACATCTGTGCATAACTACTGGAAAAACCAAAGCTTTGACTGTATGTACCATTGTTGATAAAGTGATAGCTCTGCTTTCTAATACTGTTTAGGTTTGTAATAGCTTCTCTTCCAAGGACCGAGTGTCCTTTAATTTTGTGTCTACGTGCCCCATCTGCAGTGATTTTGGAGTAAAAAAAAAATCTGTCACTGTTTCCACTTTTTCCCCATCTGTTTGCCATGAGGTGATGGGACCGGATGCCATGATACTACTTTTTACAATCTTAGAAAAGCTTAAAAGGAAGAGTCAAATGGGTCAAACTGTTTCCAAGTAATTTAACATCATTCCAGAACAAAGATGGAGGATCCTTATAAGAGTACAAAAGTATCCAGCACAAATATCCTTTCCTAGCTGCCATACAAAGTAGCAAAAAGTGTGTGGCTTAAAACAACAGAAATTCATAGGGCATTAGTCACATTGTATTAAGGCCCACCCTAATAGCCTCACCTTAATTTGATTACCTCTATAAAGACTTTTTCCATGTAAGGTTACATTCCAAAGTACTAAGGATTAGACTTTAACACATCTTTTGGGGGGGAACATGACTAAACTCATAAAACATACTCTACAATGTAAAATTCATGCTATCTGGTATCCAGTCAAAATGACTTGGCTTGCAAGTTTCCTTTAACACATGAGGAAATTAACTCAGAGAGTTAAAGTGAATTTGAGGCTACATACCCTTGATTAACAACCAACATTTATGATTTGGGAGTTATGATATAGCCTTTTTCTTATCTTAGACACAAGAAGCTCTAAGTGAAAGTGAAGTCGCTCAGTCGTGTCTGAAGCTTTGTGACCCCATGGACTGTAGCCTACCAGGCTCCTCCCTCCATGGGATTTTCCAGGCAAGAGTACTGGAGTGGGTTGCCATTTCCTTCTCCAGGGGATCTTCCCGACCCAGGGATCGAAGCCAGGTCTTCTGCATTCCAGGCAGATGCTTTAACCTCTGAGCCACCAGGGAAGCCAAGAAGCTCTATGTGACTGAGAAATATATAACATGAAGGCATTGCATAGACGGAGAAGAATAAACAGGAGGGACCTGGCCTATTTCCCTTTCAGAATTCTAGTACTCTCCAGAATACACATTCTAAGACCAATGCAATGCATTTATTTGGGGTTTTGTTGGAGACATGACCAGGAACATTCACAATAGAGACATTTTACAAGGTTTGGTCAGGAGACTCTGGTGCATTTTCCACGTGATACATCTTTTAACTGAAGATGTGGTTTGAGGATTTAATTCCTCTCATCAGTTATTGCATACTATAGCACTTTCTTCATCTGAAAGGCTTATGGGATTAACTGGTGGTAACTTGCAGTGAAATACAAAATAGAGAAAAACAGACTCCTTGAAGTGGGATATATGTTAAAGAAAAACACATTTTGTTATCTTAGCCATTGGCTGGAAGAAGATAACTTAAATGAGCTGCTGTCTGCCAGGCCACAGCCTGTGGCACAAACACAGAGAAGAGTGAGGTCATAGAAGTAGCTCATTACCCCTAACACAATATTGATTTTAACAGAAGCCTGGTTGGGGCTTGATGTGATGTTGAAAAACTGGATTGGAAGTCAGAACATGTGGGTTCTAATCCTAGTTTGACTGGTAACCAGATGTTAGTCTATTCCTCTTTTTTGACCTCGGTGTCACTGAAACTGAAACTGTTAGTTGTTCAGTTGTGTCTGACTCCTTGCAACCCCATTGACTGTGTGACCCACCAGGCTCCCCTGTCCATGGGATTCTCCAGGCAAGAATACTGGAGTGGGTTGCCATTTCCTTCTCCAGGGGATCTTCTGGACCCAGGGATTGAATCTTGGTCTCCTACATTGCAGGTAGATTCTTTGCCATCTGAGCCACCAGGGAAGCTCGGTATCACTATTTGTGAACAAATAATAAAGGCATAAGTTGAAATGATGCACAGGACTTTTTCCAGTTTGACAATCAATCAATACATATTTATTTAGCGATGATATGTGCCAGGAACTGTATTATGTTCTGGGAATACATTAATAAGCAAAATAGACTTGCTGTTTCTCTTTATTTCAACATGAGAAAGAGCCAACAAATTTATATAGAAGGCCTTTATGATGCCTTAAATATTCTTGAGGAGTTAGAAAGCTGCAGGAGTTCTATTGCTGGGCCTCAAGTGGGCTATATATTTGTATTAAAATTTTACTGTATTAAAAGTTTGCTGGAGTTATTGTAACCACCTCCTCACTAGTGTCTTTGTCTCCATTCTCAGTCCCTCTGTGAAAGTGAAAGTGTTAGTCACTCAGTTGTGTCAGACTCTGTGTGACCCCATGGACTGTAGCCTGCCAGTCTCCTCTGTCCATGGGATTCTCTAGGCAAGAATAATAGAGCGGGTTGCCATTCCCTTCTCCAGGGGATCTTCTTGGTCCAGGGATCAAACCCAGGCTTCCCACGTTGCAGGCAGATTCTTTGCCTTCTGAGCCACCAGGGAAGCTGGTGCTTCCACACAACCATATAAATTACTATCAGAAGTTGCTATCAGTGTTCCAAGAAAAGATTAATATCATTCCCTTTTTAAAACATTTTGTCTTTCTATGACCAGCAAAAGCATGCAGATTCCTTAAGATGAGATTCAAAGCCCTTTATGCTCTGGTTTGAAACTGTCTTCCCTATTTTTGCCCAGCACATGTATTAGTCTGTGTTCTGGAAGAGATGAACTACTTATGTGGGAATCCATAGTATGTATTGCAATCTCACTTAGAATACAATGTTAGTTTTCTATCACTATATTAGGAGCCCTTGGAGAGCAGAAATAGCATCATATTTATGTCTGAATTCCAGGGTGTCAACCAGCACTTGGTAGCACATTAGGTACTCCATAAATATTTGTGGAATTGATTGGATACACTTTTGCTGGATCTTTCCCCACCTATTGTGTCTTTTAAACTGCAAGCTCTCAATGAATAACATTTGTTTGATGCTCCACTAGTGCTAGGCATCAGTGAGTCCCAGTATTAACTTCCCCTGGTGCCGGGAGCCAGCGTGAGGAACTCCACCCGTGGCAAAGGTCATGAGGAAGGAGGCTTGGCATTACACAAAGGCGGGATCGAGCCTCAGGAAACCCCCTGTTTCCGAGCATCTACCCCCAAAACCAGAGTCTACCTACTTTACTATTTCACGCTCTCACCTATACCTCTGACTTTACGGGGGGGCTGACCCCCATTACCTCTCTCGGAGAAGGAGTTAACTTACAGCCCCAAGTCAATAAAAATTCCTGGGCGTGACAAGAGTGTTTCAACTTACTAACTCCTCTGAAGATTATCTAGCCTGCCTGTACAGGTTCGTCCAGCCACATGTGACTGTTTACAGCCTCCCAATCGTGAAAGGCATGAGATGTTTTAGACTTACTAAAGGCAGATTCTTTTGGGAAGTTAGAAATTATTAGTATAGTGGGTTGGTTAGGAATTATATTGGTGAAGGGTTTTTCATTTGTTGTGCCAATAATTGCTGCTAATTCCCTACCCTGGGTGTGACAAGGGTGTCTCAGGTCAAACCTCTCTGCAGACTAGCTTGTGTGACAGGATTATCCATACTCCTGCCACTACACACATGATTGTTTACTACCTCTCAACCATAAAGAGCACAGAGAGTTTGGAGTATTTTGAAAGTCTTAATTAGCATAGTCTTTTCTCATTGTTGAGTCAATGATTGCCGCCAGGCCTCCATATCCTCAGGCACCTGGGAATATAGTAATGTATCTGGAATATAGAAAAGGGAATATAGTAGTTTTTGATGTTAGCAATACTAGACCTTTTGAGTTAATGAATTTTCTCTTTTGTTATAGATCACTATACTTTGTCATAAATCACTGTGTCCTTGCTATGTAAAAATGTAACTTTATCACTATCTTAAGACTAAATAGATCTTAAGGGGAACATTGGTGAAGGGTTTTCATTTGTTGGGCTGATGTTTGCTGCTAAATCTCCATATTCCCTGCCCTTATAATGAATATAACTAGCATATAGGAGAAATAAGTATTAACCTTTAAGATTAATCATATTAACCTTAGGTTAAACAAATTCCTTTCTTAGTTGTAACCCACTACACCCTCACCCTATAGGAATGCAATTTTATCTGGTACCTTCAGAGGGTGGTGCCTGGTTTAAGAAAAAACACCCTTGGAAAAATAAGTTTTTTGGTTATCAGAAAGGGTCGTAAATGTCAGCAGGTCTCATGGCCATAACATGATGTAAAACCCCTAAGACCTTTTTTTATACATTTATGTGAAGTACCAGATTTTGATAAAGGTCATGACTGCTGACCCCCATGTGACTCTGTATTCATCCCTATGTATAACAAAAGGCATATAAGCAAACCTAAAAAATAAAGAAATAAGATCAGTTTCTAGAAAGACTGATTCCCCTGTGTCGTTTCTTTCTTGCTCCCCGTTTTTCTGGCTGAATTCCCATCTGGAGCGTGGTGCCTGCCACATCTACTTACTTGCCCTGGCTTTTAAGTTCCATGTGAGAAGGAGCCCGAGGAGGGGCACCTTCCAATATTCAAGTGGCACCCGTGGCCCAATGTAGATGGTGCAAACTCCTTGTCTTGGAGTTTTATTGGTATCCCACGTAAACCAAGTTATTCAGCCTCTTTTTATCCACTAATATTTCCTACTATTTTCTGGCTGAATTCCCATCTGGTATGTGGATACTCACCAAGCCTGCTAATTTTTCCTGGGCTTCTAAGATCGGACCGGGGAGGCCTCAGTGCCTCCTCTCCTTCCGGAGAATGGAAAGACGCCTGTGGCCTATGTAGGTGGTGATTGGTATTCCACGTAAACCAAGTTATTCAGCCTCTTTTTCTCTGCTGATTTTCTAATATCTCTCTATCTGTAATTAAATAAGTTTTTTCCTAGGATGCCGATTCCATCCCCACCTTCAAATTACCCTGGATCCACCGGGGCTGGACCCCAGCACCCTGGGAACCTACAAGAAATGCAAATTCTTGAGACATGTCCCAAGCAGCTTTGAAGGTGGAAGCTACAGATTTGATGCTTTCAGATTTTGGTGCTGAAGAAGACTCTTGAGAGCTCCCTGGAGAGCAAGAAGGAAAAAAACTGTCAATCCTAACGGAAACTGACCCTGAATATTTATTGAAAAGACTGATGCTGAAGTTTCAGCTTCAATATTTTGGCCACCTGATGCTAAAAGACAACTCATTAGAAAAGACTCTGATGCCAGGAAAGATTGAAGGTACAAGGAGAAGGGAATGACAGAGGATGAGATGATTAGATGGCATCACCGACTCAATGGACATGAGTTTGAGCAAACTCCTGGGGATAATGGAGAACAGAGAAGCCGAGTATGCTGCAGTACATGGGGTCACAAAGGGTCAAAAACAACTTAGTGGCGAAACAACAACAACAAAAGAAATACTAGATCTCTCCAGGATTCTTATGCATAATAAAGTTTGAGCAGCAAACCCACTAAACCATTACCAGAAGCTAATTTATAGACTCTGACTCATTTTTCATTTGATAAAACTGTGGTTATTCAACTAGTGCCAGAACATTTTGGCCAGGGGTTCCACTAGTTGATTAAAATCTAAAGTCAAAGCCAGAATAAAGCCTGAGAATTGGCAAGCTTGAAACAAATATCAAGATTTTTTAAGCTGCTTTGCTTTTCAAAGATCAACTGTAGTCTTAGCTCTATTCCCAATAGCAAAAATAAACACTTGCAAGGGTTATATAATGTGATCAATCTCCCCTATACTACAAAACTGGTGTGTATTGGGCAAGGGCTAGGGAAGTGTTAATATGTTAATCCACCTTGATAATAACACAAGTTGAATTTACAGAGACCTCCATGCTATCAATCATTTATTCACTAATTAGGTTTATTTATTTTTTAATTAGGGCTTCCCCCCATGGCTCATGGAGAAGGAAATGGCAAACCACTCCAGTATTCTTGCCTAGAGAATCCTAGGGACAGCAGAGCCTGGTGGGCTGCCATCTATGGGGTCGCACAGAGTTGGACATGACTGAAGCGGCTTAGCATGCATGCATGCATGCCTTGGAGAAGGAAATGTCAACCCACTCTGTATTCTTGCCTGGAGAATTTCAGGGGCAGAGGATCCCGGTGGGCTGCCGTCTATGGGGTCGCACAGAGTTGGACACGACTGAAGTGACTTAGCAGCAGCAGCAGCCCATTGCTCAGTGGTAAAGAATCTGCGTGCAATGCAGGAGCCAAAATATCAAGATTTTCAATCGCTGGGTCAGGAAGATCCTCTGGAGGAGTGCATGTCAACCCAGTTCAGTATTCTTGCCTGGAGAATCCCCATGGACAGAGGAGTCTGGTGGGCTACAGACCAAAGGGTCACAAAGAATCAGACGTGACTGAAGCAAATTAGCATGCATTTATTTATTTACTGAAAGCCTACTATGTGTAATTATTATGCTAATTATTGTAGAATTTCACAAATAATTAAAAGGCACTGTCTTTGCATGTAAATTGCTGACTATAATGAGGGAAATATTCAACAAATATGCAGTTTTAAAACAACACCAGGTGTGTCAATTGGGAGTAAACATCAGTGGTCAACCAGCCCAGCACATAAATCTTAACTCAACTTCCAGGGTTTGGGAAGCTTCCTAAAGGAAGTAGTATGTTGACTGAGGTCAGATGCACAAGTGGGAGCTATTCAGGGGGAATGTGCAAGGAGAAGCAATAAAGTGGAGAATAGGGTAAAAGGATGTTCCAAACGGAGGAAATTGCCTTTCCTTTGGCCATAGAACTGTGCAGAAAAGCAGCAAAGTGCCTTCATGGGACTACAAGTTGTTCAGTCTGGGTGGAACATAGAATACTAAAAAAGGTGAGGAGAGATCAGAGTTGTGTGCCATGGACCAAATTGTGAATGTCTCCTAAGCCATATTAAGTTGTTTGCACTTAGTCCTTGAGAAGGGGTGAAAGGAATTAGAGTGAGGGAATGAGGAAACAAAGGTCAGTCAAAAGACCTGAAAACATTTCAAGCATCAAAATAACCAGTTTACTTTCTGCTTTAGGAGGATAGCCTGGCTGGATTGTGTAGGATGCAAGAAAACAAACATGTTCACATCATTTTCAAGGGGGTGAGAAATGTATTTTTCTTCTTATAAATGAAGAATGTGAAAGTTTACTGATAAAAGAGTTGTATCTAGATCATTGAGAAAAATTCTTAGGACTAAAAATTCATACTATATTCAAAGAAATATAACCTATAATGGTAACTCACAGTTTATATTCCAGTAGGTTTTTAAAATCTAAAGAAAGTTTTTGAATATCCGAACTTGGCAAGGCAGTGGGAAAATGGACATTCTTTAGGATTGCTAATGAGAGTTAAAAATAGTCAAAAGCTCACTAGTGAGCAGTTTGACTATGTATGCAAAACTTTAATAAATGCCTTGCTCCATTTGTCTCAGAAGATCTATTTCCAGACATTTAGCTTCTAGATGGAAAGCCTTATGTCTCCTTGTTCTGACTGTCCCAGAAACTCATTTCACAGAGAAGACATAGCAATGAATGTACATCCCTGGAATACAAAGGCTTCTAATGTTAATTTTAAGTACTTTCGGAACTTAGGCTCTTTCCTTCTCTCATCAGGAAGGGAATTCTAAATTCTAAGCCTCACTTTGTGCAATAACTATACACTGGGCATTTCTAATGCTGTGTTCAGTTCAGTTTCTTGTGTGATGCTGTGAATTCAAGCTCCTCTTTTCTTTTTTCTTAATTATTAAGTATGTTTTATTTGAGATTTATTTTGCTTTCCAAATGAGAATTTTCTTTTAATTTTATTGGAAAGGAGTTATATGTGTTTAACATAAAATTTGGGTAGCTTA
This sequence comes from Redunca redunca, assembly GCA_006410935.1. Taxonomy (NCBI): domain Eukaryota; kingdom Metazoa; phylum Chordata; class Mammalia; order Artiodactyla; family Bovidae; genus Redunca; species Redunca redunca. The sequence continues at coordinate 549,112 of SJYQ01096254.1, forward strand.
GAGCTTAGAAAATCAGTGCACTTCAAATTCCACAAATACCTACATAGTGTTAAAAAATTAAAGCAAAAATTATTTCCCATTTTAAATAATGTTTTTGAGTAATTTTGTCTGTTGCATATATTTTATGTATTATATTTCATGTAATACCTTAAATTGTACCAAAGTCTTTTAAACTTCAGTACCATTTCTTTCTCATAACAACCTTATGAATAAGCTCTAATTTTATTCCATTTGACATATAATGAAAATGAGTCTCAGGGTGGTGAAGTAACTTGTAAAAGATGTAGCTAGTAGTTATAGTTGGACTCAGGCTCTTCATATAACACTAGATGCCTTTCTGGTCTCCTCAGGAAGACCTCTCATAACTGTGCCGGAATCTTTGGCAATGTCTGCCTCCTGGACAATACACTATTTTCCAAAGGTCTTCTCAGTGGGATCTTCTGAGTGTCTGAGAGCAGCAGAACATTCAATAGCACAGTTGCTTTCTCAAGGTCATCACCTGCGTTCACATCACAGTCCTATGTCACATCAGTGCAATTTCACCAACGCCACGTTCTCAGTCCTTGAGTCTCTTGTTGCTGTGACCATCTCACTTTTCCACCCCACACATACACAAGATACTTGGCTGGACAGCTACATATCAGAGTCTGGAAAATCTTAGGATATTTCTAAATTCAGCCTAACATTTATATTTCTCTTGGTGTACCTTAAAAATCTTACTGCATCTGTTAAACAGCTTTCTGGAGCCCAACTTCAAATCAGGCATGCTTGGAAACTGAAGAAATATTTAAACTGCTTCTGAATTAGTTGTGAAAACAATAGCATATATTCAATTGTTATTTATAGAAACTTTATGGATACTACCAGATGCTATAGAGTTCCCCAGAGAATACTGGCTCTTGCTCTGGTGTCAACAATAAAGATCAAAATCTACATGGAAAGAATTGCCTATTAAATCCAGTAAACTCCTACCTCTAGTATTTAAGGCCCATAACCATATTGCTTAAATGTACTTTTTCAGTCTCTTCTTGAATCAAATCTGAAGGACCCAGCTAAATATGGATTGTTTGCTTTCTTGAACATGCCTTTTGTGTTCACAATTAATGACTTTATTATTCTGACATTTTCATAGTGTTCATGGGGTTCTCAAGGCAAGAATACTGAAGTGGTTTGCCATTCCTTGCTCCAGTGGACCACGTTTTGCCAACAAAGGTCCATCTACTCAAAGCTGTGGATTTTCCAGTAGTCGTGTATGGATGTGAGAGTTGAACTATAAAGAAAGCTGAGCACTGAAGAGTTGATGCTTTTGAACTGTGGTGTTGGAGAAGACTCTTGAGAGTCCCTTGGACTCAAACCAGTCAATCCTAAAGGAAATCAGTTCTGAATATTCTTTGGAAGGACTGATGCTGAAGCTAAAACTCCAATAATTTGGCCACTTGATGTGAAGAACTGACTCATTGGAAAAGACCCTAATGCTGGGAAAGACTGAAAGCAGGAGAAGGTGATGACAGAGGATGAGATGGTTGGCTCCAACTCATGGTCCAATGCCATGGACATGAGTTTGAGCAATCTCCAGGAGTTGGTGATAGACAGGGAAGCCTGGCATATTGCAGTTCATGGGGTCACATAGAGTCGGACTTGACTGAGCTACTGAACTGAACTGAACTGATGCTGACCCTTTGATTCAGCAGAATAATAGTCTAGTTATTAAGGAAAGTCTACATTTCACAAGCACCTCCATATATATATTTTATTTTATGGTCTTAACAGCCATTTTACAAGTGAAGAAAATGAAACTTTAGGAGGGAAATGCCTTATTGAATGTCTTATTCTTGAAATCTAGGCTTCAAAGCTTCATCATGCCATACTGCCTTTCTAGGTACAATGCAATTGAAAGGTACTTTCAAAACTACAATTGCATATTTATGATGGGCTTTAAGGAAATTATATACTGACAAACTGATATAGATGTCATTGGGATAAAATAATAAATAAAAATAAAAATTTAGACTTTAAAACAGCAAAAAATAGACAGAAGGATCCTTCACACACAGTATTCTCTCAGAGTAGAACATTCTTTCCCTTCCTTTTTAAAAAATTCTTACTCATCAATGTGATTTTAGCTTAAGTATCACTTCCTGTAGGGAGCTTTTTCTGACCCCCTCTCACTTCAGGACTGGAATAAATAGTCCTTCAGGGGATTCTATGGCCCTGTGATTTCTCCACCATAGCAATGAACACTTTGCTATTCCTCGCTTCATTTTCTTTACTGTTAGACTGAAAACTCCATAAGGGACAAAGATTGTACTATTCTTTAATGTATACTAGCATCTTATATATCTGCTGGAACATGGTAGTCACTTACATTTGATGAATGAAAGAAAGAAAAGAGAGAGAGACTGGGGTGTGGGGAGATACAGAAAGAGATGATAAAAAGCCCTTAGATTCTAGAGTCTAACCAAACTTAGAAGTTTTTTTACTTTGAACAGTCACTCAGCTTCTCTCAGTGTATAGTTTCTCATCAGTAAAACAAGCATGTTAGTTAGAATAACAGTAAAAGGGTCATACTAGCTAGAATAACAGCTATTTATAAAAGGTCTTATGAGGTGCCAGGAACATAATAAAAAATGAAAATAATTTCTTTCTGATGTCTAATTACATGGCATTCTCTCATTCTCAGTTTATAGTGTGACTCTGAAGAACTTATATTTATATACCTTGGTAGCAGTTCCTCTAATAACATCTCATGTTCTAATCATGCAGAGAGCCCTTGGACATTTCAAAATCAATACTTCAGACTTGAATTCATTGGCCTTCCTCTCAAGACTTTTCTCTCCCTTTATTTCCAATTCCCGTTAAAGGTACCACCATTCACACAAAAGACAAAGTCTGGGCCAGAACCCTTGAATGCTGCCTTCACCGCCCTCATTCATTCTTAGTCTATAGCTCTGCTTCTCAACTAGGGGACACGTGGGATATCTGGAGACGTTTTTGGTTGTCACACTGGGGAACAGGTAGTAAGCAGCATCTACTGGGCAGAGGCCAAAGACGCTTTGAAACCTCTTATAATGCATAGGACAGCCTGCTACAGCAAAGAATTATTCCGCTCAAGGTACTAGTAATGCTGAGGTTGAGAAAACTTGGTGTAGAGTGAGGAGTTAGTAATTTTCCAAAACTGGCGTTATAATCACTGGTCTTTGACACTACTGACAGTACTGCATAATTTACTGGTGGCAAAAAAAGGCTGACTTCCTCCAGATAGTGCTGTAATTACCCCAAATTTCAGTAGAACTGATGAGAACTGAGATTGACGGTTGAGAAATATAGATTCTATAGGTTTTCTCTAGAATAGCAGTCTCAAAGCGTGATCTTGGGACCTCTAGAAGCCCCTGAGAATTTTTTAGGGAGTATTCAAAATTAGGATTATGTTTACAATAATATTAAGATGGGTTATTTGCTCTTTCATCCTTTATCTTATGAGAATAGAGAGGATATTTCCATAGTTTGTATAACATACAACATTGCCACATGTTAAATTCAATAAGAAGTATGAATATCCAGCTGTATTACATCAAACCGGACATTAAAGACATTTGGAAAATTGTATAATACCTCTATTCTCACAATTTTTTTCTAAAATGTATGGTTATTTTTCTTGAAAGTCTTGTTATGTTAACATATAATGAGTTTATTAGTTACTTTACTGTTACTTCAAACAGTAATGTTCCGATTATACAGTAGAAGTGACAAATAGATTCAAGGGATTAGATCTGATAGACAGAGTGCCTGAAGAACTATGGGCAGAGGTTCATGACATTGTACAGGAGGCAGTGATCAAGACCATCCCCAAGAAAAAGAAATGCAAAAAGGCAAAATGGTTGTCTGAGGAGGGCTTACAAATAGCTGTGAAAAGAGAAAAGGAAAAATACATCCATTTGAATACAGAGTTCCAAAGAATAGCAAGGAGAGATAAGAAAACCTTCCTCAGTGATGAATGCAAAGAAATACAGGAAAGCAATAGAATGGGAAAGACTAGAGATCTCTTCAAGACATTTAGAGATACCAAGGGAACATTTCATGCGAAGATGGGCATAATAAAAACAGAAATGGTATAGATCTAACAGAAGCAGAAGATATAATGAAGAGGTGGCAAGAATACACAGAAGAACTACGCAAAAAAGATCTTCGTGACCCAGATAACCATGATGGAGTGATCACTCACCTAGAGCCAGACATCCTGGAATGCAAAGTCAAGTGGGCCTTTGAAAGCATCACTACAAACAAAGCTAGTGGAAGTGATGGAATTCCAGTTAAGCTGTTTCAAATCCTAAAAGATGATGCTGTGAAAGTGCTGCACTCAATATGCCAGCAAATTTGGAAAACTTAGCATTGGCCACAGGACTGGAAAAGGTCAGATTTCATTCCAGTCCCAAAAACAGGCAATGCCAAAGAATGCTCAAACTATTACACATGCTAGCAAAGTAATGCTCAAAATGCTCCAAGCCAATCTTCAACAGTAGGTGAACCATGAACTTCCAGATGTTCAAGCTGGTTTTAGAAAAGGCAGAGAAACCAGAGATCAAATTGCCAACATCTGTTGGATCATCGAAAAAAACAAGAGAGTTTCAGAAAAACATCTACTTCTGCTTTATTGACTATGCCAAAGCCTTTGATTGTGTGGATCATAAGAAACTGTGGAAAATTCTGAAAGAGATGGGAATACCAGACCACCTGACCTGCCTCCTGAGAAATCTGTATGCAGATCAAGAAGCAACAGTTAGAACTGGACATGGAACAACAGACTGGTTCCAAATAGGAAAAGGAGTACGTCAAGGCTGTATACTGTCACCCTGCTTATTTAACCCATATGCAAAGTACATCATGGGAAATGCTGGACTGGATGAAGCACAAGCTGGAGTCAAGATCACCAGGAGAAATATCAGTGACCTCAGATATGTAGATGACACCACCCTGAGAGTAAAAAGCAAAGAAGAACTAAAGAACCTCTTGAAGAAAGTGAAACAGGAGAGTGTAAAAATTGGCTTAAAACTCAACATTCAGAAAACTAAGATCATGACATCTGGCTTCATCACTTCATGGCAAATAGATGGGGAAACCATGGAAACTGACTTTACTTTTGGGGGCTCCAAAATCACTGCAGATGGTGACTGCAGCCATGAAATTAAGATGCTTGTTCCTTGGAAGAATAGATATGATCAACCTAGATAGCATGTTTAAAAGCAGAAACATTACTTTGCCAACAAAGGTCTGTGTAGTCAAAGCTTTGCTTTTTCCAGTAGTCATGTATGGATGTGAGAACTGTACTATAAAGAAAGCTGAGCGCCAAAGAACTGATGCTTTTGAACTGTGGTATTGGAGAAGACTCTTGAGAGTCCCTTGGACTGCAAGAAGATCCAACCAGTCCATCCTAAAGGAAATCAGTCCTGAGTATTCATTGGAAGGACTGATGCTGAAGCTGAAACTCCAATACTTTGGCCACCTGATGCAAAGAACTGATTCATTTGAAAAGACCCTGATGCTGGAAAAGATTGAAGGCAGGAGGAGAAGGAGACGTCAGAGGATGAGATGGTTGGATGGCATCACCGACTCAATGGTCATGAGTTTGAGCAAGCTCCGTGAGTTGGTGATAGACAAGGAAGCCTGGTGTGCTGCAGTCCATGGGATGGCAAAGAGTCGGACACAACTGAGAGACTGAACTGAACTGAACTGAACTGAAAACTAATTAATAAGGAAATATTTTGAAAGCCTTCAGTTTTCATTTCTACCACAGGAAATATTGATAGATAATAACTTATTCAAGCAGAAATACTTTGGGCTGCTCAATAATTGTTAAGAATGTAAAAGGGTAAACAGAACCACACATTTTGAGAATTGTTATTGCAGTGCAGTGTTTCTTATATGCTGTGTATTAACTATATATAATATTTAATATATTAAAACACAAACACAAACTCTGATTCAGTACATATGATGGTTAATTTTGTGTGTCAACTTGACTAGGCCATGTAGTATCCAAATATTTGATCAAATATTATTTTGGGCACCTCAGAGTGTTTCTGGATGTGATTAACACTTGCATCTGTAGACTAAGTAAAGAGGATTGCCCTCCCTAATGTAAATGGGTCCTATCCAATCACTTGAAGACTGAATAGGACAAAAAGACTGATCTGCCTAGAGTAAGAGGAAATTCCACCAGCTTTGACTGCTCTTGAACTAGAACATTGGTTTTTTTCCCCAACCTTCTGACCCAGACTGAAACACTGGCTCTCCTTGACTTTCATCAGCTGTCATTTAGACTAGTATGTGCCATCTTCAATCATGGTTCTCACACCTTGAGAATCAAATTGGAACTATACTACCAGCTCTCCCAAGTCTCCAGCTTGCCCACTGCATTTCCTGGGACTTGTCACCATCCATAATCACATGAGTCAATGCCTTATAATTAATTTCTCCATATGTATTTATCTGCTATTGGATCTGTTTGTCTACAGAATCCTAACATATTAGGTCTGGGGTGGGGTCTGAGATTCGGCATTCTAACATCTTCCCAGAAGATGCTAATGTTGCTGATCCATGAAACACACTTCTAGTGGCAAGGGTGAAAGCATTAACATGGGAGTTTATTAGAAATGCACAATCTTAGATCCTGCCTAAAAGCTATGAAATTAGAATCTGCATTGGAAAAATCCCCCTGCCTCATTCATGTGCACATTGAAATTAAAGAGGCACTGCTCTAGTGGACCCTGACTTGCGTAGCTTTTAAAAAAGAGGCTTGGACTCCATCTTGATCAAAGACCAATTAAATCAGAATCTCAGAGAATGGGATCTAGAGATCCTTACATTTTAAAAGCTGCACAGATGACATTAATGTGCCATCATGAATGGAAAGCATTGGTCTAAAGAAAAAGCTGAAGATTAATAGTCGCAACAGTTTAAAATGTTTGAGGCTTTTTTAAAAGAGGAAATTAATTACCTAGGGTATGGGATGAGATCAAAGGATGGTAATCAGTCACTTGGTATTTTTGGATATGTAACTGTAAAATAAGATATGAAAGGAATATTGTGGCACTACTGTCTGGAAGAAGAGATCATACAACTTGTGTGTCTGATATTATTTTTTTCTGGAGTGGGAACTTAGCTTTGAGTGTTTACAGAAAATTCTTTCTAAATCTAGAGTTCTTAAATTGTTATGTGAAACAAATTGTTATTTAGAAGTAGATGCACAGAACTGGAAGGTGTCTTAGGGATTATCTAATCTAATTGTTTCATTTGTAGATGAGGAAACTGAGGCTCAGAGAGGTGTCCTTCACTCACCATAAGGGCAGCATCCGATAGTGGAGGCAACAAACCTGAGTTTGACTCGCAGTTCTTATACCACCTCTGGAGTCATTTCTTTGTTCCAAGAACAAGTTGCATGCTGTGGTTAGCACTGCTTGAAGTCTAGAAGTACAACGATCAGGTAAGTGCAGTGAGGCCTTCATTAAAATTTTGCTTATTACTGAGTTTTTTAATTCCATAACTGTTTTTTGAGCTTCTGTCAAGTAGTGCCAGAAACATAGTAGGTATATTTTGTCATACTGCAATTATCTGTGGAATTATACAGTAAAGCCAAAATCTCCTGATTTCTACTTCAGTATTTATTTAACTTCATGTCATACTGCCTTCCTTGGCAGAGGAAGAGGGCTGAGTATTGAACTATTCACCCAGCTGAAAAAGTGAGATTGGGATCTTGGTTCTGGACTGATTATATTGCTCTCTCTGCAAACAGACTGGGGCCTGAAGAGCAGAAATTCACGTTGGAAATCCTTAGTAACTGAAAATTCCTCCCAGCTTTTCTTCCTTTCTCTGAAAATAGAATAACTTAAAAAGAGACAGAGAGGAATAAAGGAAAGAAAAGAAAAGGCACACAGTTGATGTACTGTATGTTGGAGGGTTCTGGAAAAATTTATAATGTGCTGTGTACTCAGAGACAAAATTTTCCAAAAGGACATTTATACTATTTCCTTCCAAGAGTCTGCATCCTGTTATAGTCTGGAAGAAGTGACCTCATGGTGTTTGTATTTGTCTCTCTCACAAAACCTCTTTTATAGTATTAATGCATGTGCCGATCCTAGGATATGTAATACATGAGGCTCTGACTTTGGCAGGTCATTCAAAGAACATGCTGCTACTTTCATGCTGGCGTCATCTTGTTTTATAGTGGCAAAGGGTCTCGGAGCAGAACTGGCTAGGACGAAGTTCTATGCCAAGTTACTTGGAAAATATATGCCACAGCAATCTAAGGAACCTAATAAAAGTGAAAGAATATTAACTAGTGATACTTTTTATTGGTCTCTGAGGAACTGACAGTAATCACTATAATTCCTTACAGCCTTTTAGAATTATAAGGTGATCGCTTGCACATTACCTCATTTGTACAGTACTTTACAGTTTATAAAGTACTTCCTCATAGATCATCTCAGTTGTTTCTTCCAATGTCCATGAGTCATGCAGGACCACTGTTTTCCCAGATTTCTTGGTATAACAATTGAGACTTTGAAATAAATAAAAATATGTAAATTCTTTGAAATAGACTTTGACAATATCAGCAAGTATATTTATATATATGAATTCATTTGGTTTCCACAAAAAAATATCTGTGGTAAATAAAATTATGATCAATCCCATTTGCTTATAAGAAAGCCAAGATGCAGAGAATAAATGACTTAACTGAGACTTTACAGCAAATTAAGTGGCAGAATGAGAATTCAAATCCAGACTGACTCCTTAAAATGTGCTCTTTCTACTGCATAAAACTGCCTCTCTAAAGTGCATGGGCTTGGAATCAACCAGACCTGTGTATAACTCTTGGCTCTTGCACAAGAGAAGTGTAGGGTGAAGTCTGAGAAACTACTTACCCTCACGAAACACAGCTTTCTAAATGGTAAAAGAGGAAAAGGAATCCCTACCTCATGGGATTCGTGTGGGGAAAAAATGAGCTAATGTTTTTAAAATGGTTAGTATAGTGCTTGACACACAGACGGGGCCCGATGACTGTTATTGTAATAAATTTTATCACTGGCCCCTATTAGTATACAAGCCCACCCCATCTCAACTTTAGTCCTACCAGTGCTGCTCAACAGTGTTGGAAAACATCACTCATTTCTTTCCAGCTAAAGCTTTATACTCTTCTCCCAACAGAGCAGAAAAATCTGCACTAATCTCTGGAACAGAAGTCGACACTGGAAGGGTCAACACTTTCATCTCCCTCTTTTTCTGTCTCCTAGATCTCAGGCAAGCCCTCTCGTTTCCAGTCTGTATTCCCAGCTGTAGGTCTGAGTGAACAGGATAAAGTAAGAGCCAGGCTCAGAAGGAAAACAAACTGAGGCTGTGTCCAGACATCTGGTTAAAACTTCAGAGCCCAGGACCCCACACCAAGAGGCCCCTGCTACTTTATGGGGTGTTTTGTCAATCTCCGCTGTCTCCACTGCACCTCCAAGAAATCAAGATTTGATACTAAATGTGGGTTTGAAGTAAAGCGGCACTTATACTCAGGGAATACATAAAGAAAGCATGTAGAAATCAGTCTTCATCATTTATTTGTTAAACACGCTGCTCGTTCTCATGGGGGAACGATCCCTGCCAAAACTCTTCCCCTCTTCCATGGACTCAGCACCTTATTGTATTCGAGGGATCTTCAGGACCCTGCCTCACTGGCTGTGCACCTTAGCCTCTTACACTCCCTGACATACACTTTGCATTCCCCTCATTCTGAACTGGTTTGAACTCTTCAAATGCACCTTGTCTCTCACACTGTAGTGCTTTGCATAAGTTATTCAATGAGGATTCTTATTCATTCTCTGAAACGTTGTTACAAGGTGAGTTCCTCTTCTCCTTGAAGATGTAGCTCAAGTAACTCTTTGAAGGAAGGTCTCCTGGAGGCCTCTCTTCCTCAGGATCTGTCTGGGGTAAAATCCGGGATTTTTATCTTTTCCCTGTCATCGATTTTCTTACAATCTTTAAATGCTATATATATGTGTCTGCTCAGTCACTTCAGTTGGGTCTGACTGCTTGCCAGCCTATGGACTGTAGTCGGCCAGGTTCCCTGGAGTAGTTGCATGCCCTCCTCCAGGGAATCTTCCTGACTCACAGATCGAACCCACTTCTCCTGAGTCTGAAGCACTGAAGGTGGATTCTTTACCTGCTGAGCCATCAGGGAAGCCAAAGGAATGAGAAAAAATGTGAAGAGAAAATCAGACACTATCTGTAATAATGTGTAACATGTGGCCACTGCTAAATACTATGTACTTAATAGATCTATTAATAATGATTACTATTATTAATTTTAAAAGCAATATTATTATTAAGCAGCATTATTAGTTTATTGAGATTTCATGGGACAACAAGAGAAGCCCAAATACTCTGGATCTGAATCCGAGCCTTGTCTTTTTTTATTTGTTATGTGACATGCGCCCCTTTAAATATCAGTTAATTCATCTGGAATGTGGAGCTAATAATACCTACTATAAAGTTTTTTATAAGGAGTAACACAGAAATGTGCAAACAAAATCTTGGAAAATAGGAAATGCTCAATAAATGATCAATTGAATGAATGGGTGACTGATATTTTAAAAAATTAATTCCACTTCATTGGGTCTGACAAACTCCACTTCTCAATGAAATTAAACATTCTCAAAAAGATAATACTGATTGTATCTACTCAATAAAAATCAATGAAAATTATGAGCAACTATCTATTTTTAAAAACTGGAAGTTAAAATTTAAAGATGAAATTAACTCTACTTTTACAAACACATTTTTACCAGATGCCAAGATTTTTCTACAAAAATCTGAAGAGGGGAGTGGGTTAAATAAGCAAAACATTTTGGATAAAAGATAAATACAAGGAAATGAAATTTAAAATGAAGTTTACTTATTAGTAAACACTATTTTTATGTGTCAAATAGTTTTAACATGCAATTTAAGAACACATTTCAATTGATGGAGAAAGATGCAAGGAAATATGAAATACTTCGGGAAAAAACAGCTAACTGAATATCTAAATAATTAGTGTTTGCAAAGGCTAAGCATTTATTGAACACAGGTGCTGGTGAGACAGACAGAAGTGGGACAGTTAGATTCCACAATCTGACTGCTCAGAAGAGAGGCCCAGATCCTGAACTACATCGCAGATTTGCCGTTTGACTAACTGCTGACTCACATTTTCCTCAGCAGTTCATCTGTGCTCCAGTGTCTCAAAAGCCAGAGTGGATGCAAAGTGTTGCATGTGAGCTGCAGAACTCTGGCCACCCCAGAGGCCTTGTCCTAAGTCTCTAGCTGATGTTTAACATGAGAATAAAACATTAACAGATGCAGTGTCTTAACTTTGCCTGCCATATGACTGACTTCTCCAGGGGGTCCCTCTTGGCTAATGATCATTTGACTGTAATTTTGGAAAGCTGCCTTGTAAAGGGAGGCAGAGAAGAGAGAGAGAGAAGAGGAACAGGCAAAGCAAAACATCTTGTGTTGTGCTGGGAAACTAAAAATCCTGGAGCGTAGTTTCACTGCAGCAATGAACTTGGTGAAGGAATATCTTTCTGTGCCTCAGTTTCTTCATTTATAAAATGAAGCAATAGGAAACCTGATATCCCTTCTAGAGCTAGCAGCAATAGTCACAGTCTAAATTTCAGTTTTAAATTACTGTCTATCCTATACAGTAATAGCCTTACCAAAACAATAAAGTCTTTACAGTAGAATAACCAGGGTACCTGGAGAAATAAGTTTTATTTTTCAGTCAATAAAAGAGAGGGGAAAACCAATACACAGCATGCTTGCTAGCTGCCATACACTTTCATAAAGTTCCCATTTTACATGATGACAAAAATGAATATTTAGGGTTCATTTCCTTTAGGATTGACTGATTTGGTCTCCTTGATGTCCAAGGGACACTCAAGAGTCTTCTTCAGCCCCACAATTTGAAAGCATCAGTTCTTTGGCGCTCAGCTTTCTTTAAGGTCCAAATCTCATATGTGTACATGACTCCCAGAAAAACCATAGCCTTGCCTATAGGGACCTTTGTCAGCAAAGAGATGTCTGTTTTTTAATATACTGTCTAGGTTTGTCATGGCTTTTCTTTCAAGGAGCAAAGGTCTTTTTTTAATTTCAGGGCTGCACTCACCATCTGTAGTGATTTTAGAGCCTAAGAAATTAAAATCTGTCACTGATTTCACTCCCCCTCCCCCTTCTGTTTGCCATAAAGTGATGCGACCAGATGCCATGATCTTAGTTTTTTGAATGTTCAGTTTTAAACCACCTTTTTCACGGTTCTCTTTCACCCCACTCAAGGGGTTCTTTAGTACTGCCATTAGAGTGATAATATCTGCATATCTGAGTCTGCTGATATTTCTCCTGGTAATCTTGCTCCCAGCCTGTGATCCATCCTCCTGGCACTTTATATCATGTACTATGCATAAAAGTTAGGCTTCCCTGGTGGCTCAGAGGTTAAAGCGTCTGCCTGCAATGCAGGAGACCTGGGTTTGATCCCTGGGTTGGGAAGATCCCCTGGAAAAGGAAATGACAACCCACTCCAGTACTCTTGCCTGGAGAATCCCATGGACAGAGGAGCTTGGTGGGCTACAGTCCACAGGGTCGAAAAGAGTTGGACACGACTGAGCGACTTTTCATTTCATTTCATGCAAAAGTTAAGTAAGCAAGGTGACAATCTATAGCTTTCCTGCTGGGTTAGAAGTAAAGAATCCGCCTGCAACACAGGAGACCCAGGTTGCAGCCTTGACATACTCCATTCCCAGTTTTGAGCCAGTCCATTTTTCCATGTCCAGTTCTAACTGTTGCTTCTTGACCCACTTACAGGTTTCTCAGGAGACAGGTAAGGTGTTCTGGCATTCCCATCTCTTTAAGAATTTTCCACAGTTTGTTGTGATCCACACAGTCAGAGGTTTTATCATAGTCAATGAAGCAGAAGTTTTTCCAGAACTCCCTTGCTTTCTCTATGACACAACAAATATTGGCTGTTTGATCTCTGGCTCCTCTGTGTTTTCTAAATCCAGCTGGAACATCTGGAAGTTCTGTGTTCACAGACTGCTGAAGTATAGGTTGAAGGATTTTGAACATAACCAATTATCTTGAAAAGATCTCTAGGCATTCCCATTCTATTGTTTTCCTCTATTCCTTTGCATTGTTCATTTAAGAACGCATGTACACTCGTGGGAATTAATGTCAATGTTTGGCAAAACCAATACAGTAATGTAAAGTAAACCGAAGTTAGGATAAAAATTTAAAAAAAAAGAAAAAAAATTTAAATTGAAGGATAATTGCTTTACAATACTGTGTTGGTTTCTGTCATACATCAACATGAATCAGCCATAGTGAAAGTGAAGTCGCTCAGTCGTGTCCGACTCTTCACGACCCTGTGTACTGTAGCCTACCAGGCTCCTCCATCCATGGGATTCTCCAGGCAAGAATACTGGAGTGGGCTGCCATTTCCTTCTCCAGAGGATCTTCCCGACCCAGGGATCAAACCCTGGTCTCCCACATTGCGGGCAGACACTGTAACCTCTGAGCCACCAGGGAATCAGCCATAGGTAAACATATATCCCCTCCCTCTCATCTCACTCCCACTTCCCACCCTATTCCACCCCCCTAGGTTGTCACAGAGCCCCGGTTTGAGTTCTCTGAGACATGCTGCAAATTCCTCCTGGTTATCTGTCTTACGTATGCCGGTGTATATGTTTCCATGCTACTCCATTTATCCCACCCTCTCCTTCCCCCACCCGCTGTGTCCACAAGCCTGTTCTATATGTCTGCATCTCCACTGCTGCCCTGCAAATAGGTGCATCGGTGTGCTTAGTGTGAGCATAGTCACTCAGTTGTGTCCGACTCTTTGCCACCCCATGGACTGTGACCCGCCAGGCTCCTCTGTCCATGGGATTCTCCAGACAGGAATACTGGAGTGGGTCGTCATGCCCTCCTCCACGGGATCTTCCCAACGCAGGGACTGAACCCAGGTCTCCTGCACTGCAGGTGCATTCTTTACTGAATGAGCCACCAGGGAAGATTCATCAGTATCTTCTTCCTAATATCTCTCCTTACTAGTCTCTGGAACTCTGAATTCAATAAGGTATATCTTTCCCTTTCTCCTTTGCCTTTCACTTCTCTTCTTTTCTCAGATATATGCAAAGCCTCTTCAGGCAACCAGTTTGCCTTCTTGCATTTCTTTTTCTTGGGGATGGTTTTGGTCACTGCTTCCTGTACAATGTTATGAAGATCCTTTCATAGTTCTTCAGGCATCCTGCCTATCACTTGATCTAATCCCTTGAACCCATTTGTCACCTCCACTGTATAATCATAAGGGATTTGATTTAGGTCATACCTGCATAGCCCAGTGGTTTTCCCTACTTTATTCAATTTAAGCCTGAATTTTGCAATAAGGAGCTTATGATCTGAGCCAGTCAGATGCAGGTCTTGTTTTTGCTGACTGTATAGAGTTTCTCCATCTTTGGCTGCATAGAATATAATCAGTCTGATTTTTGTTCTAGAGGCAAATAATTTGACTAAGGTCAAGATATTAACTAGCAAAGTCAAGATTTGATTCCTTGTATTTACTCATTGGGACTTCCCAGGTGGCTCAGTGGTAAAGAATCTGCCTGCTAATGCAGGAGACAGAAGAGACACGGGTTTGATCCCTGGGTCGGGAAAATCCCCTGGAGGAGGAAATGGAAACCCATTACAGTATTCTTGCCTGGAAAAGCCAATGGACAGACAAGACTGGCAGGCTACAGTCCATGGGTCTCAAAGAGTCAGACATAACTGAGCGATTGAATGTGCACTCACATATTTACATATTCCTTCAATAAACATTACTGAACACCATGCCAGACACTGAATTAGGTATAGAGTTAGAACAGGGAATAGTGTTTCCCAAGATCATATTTCTTTTTGTACTATAGTAAAGGTATACTCTTGCCAGAACATCTTGAGAATGTTAATCTTTGGTGTTCTGAGACTCAATTTTCAATGTGAGCAATAGAACAAGGAGAGTGGTGGGGAGGAAAAAAATTTCAAGAAAGAATAAAAAACATATTTACATAAGGAATTTAATAAAATATAATTTATTTCAGTTATCATGAAGTAGGGATCATTGACATATTTAATACTGACTTTTCTAGGTCAATATTATTGCCAGTGAGTGCTGGTGTGTTGTGGACTATAAAATAATTTATTCTTCTCAGTGGGGTTGTAAATCAGTTATTTCTTTCTAAATAAGGTTTACCAGTTCAGAAAAGATGGCTTTTTCTGCCATCTAGTGGTCTATTTTATTAGGTTATCAGCTATAAAATTAAAGTACCAAAATTAGCCTGAAGACATATTTTAGTTATGTTATGTGCTATGTGAATATGGGGATCTAGTCAATAGACCTAGAAAATATTAAAATCTGAGGTAGACTCTCCTCTTGGGCACCCTTTGAATATACTCTTTCTCATAAAATCCTGGAAAACACATAAATTAACTAGGAATAAACCTAATATAAAGATAATTAAAGAAGCCTTCCAAGAAATAAGGGCTTCCCTGGTAGCTCCGTGGTAAAGAAGCCGCGTGCCAAGGCAAGAGATACGGGTTCAGTCGTGGGTTATAAAGATCCCCTGGAGAAGGAAATAGCAACCCATTCCACCATTCTTGCCTGGGAAAACCCGTAGACAGAGGAGCCTGGCAGGCTACAGTCCATGGGGTCGCAAAAGAGTCACATACAACAGACCAACTAAACAACAACCAAAGAATACAGAGGAAAGAGTATATTGCACTTACTGAAAAAAAAAAAAAGATTTATTATGAGAATGCCATTTCCAAATTTAGCTATAAATCCAACAAAATCCTATGCAAATTCCCCAAATATTTTTTTTGTTATATATTGGAATGTCATAAATAAATACTAATGTTTAAACAAAAAAGAAAATGTGAAACATACTCCCCATGAGACCTGCTTAAGATATATAAAGATCATAAAATAAGTCATCAAAAGATAAAATATGCAAAAATAAATAAGTAGGATGACTGAGTTACACACAGAATCAAGAAACAGAATGATGCAAAAAAAAATGTTGACGTTCAGCTGATGATTAAAGTGACATTTCAAATCACTGGGAAAAAAAGCAAGTATTCAATGAGTGGCAGTGCCAAAATGTGTTATACTTTTGGGAGAAACAGTTATTTTCAACTTTGAGTCATCTATTAGTATAAATTCCTTATGGTTTAGAGTGGTAAATGTGAAAAAGTAAACTATAAAAGTGTTGAGAAAATACAGGGTAACTTTTATAACCATATGGTAGGGGAAATATATTTCCAAAACACAACTCCAGAACCATAAATAAAATGTCTGAAATACTTGACTATATAAAATTTTTCAATTTCTCTGTAATGAAAGACACCATAAACAAAATTAAACAAGTGACAGACTGGAAATTACATTCTGAATATAAAAATGCTTTTCTATATCTGCACATCATTAAGAAAACAAATCAATAGAAAACGGGCAAATGATTTATATCAGGGTTCACTTAGCATATGTAAATAGCCAATAAACTGATAAAAAAATGCTCAGATTTAACACTAAGAAAAATACAAGTTAAAACAAAATAAGATATTTGAATGTATTTTTTTTCAGTTTTATTTATTTATTTATTTACTTTACAATATTGTATTGGATTTGCCATACAAATCTGATTTTAGAAAAGGCAGAGGAACCAGAGATAAAATTGCCAACATCTGCTGGATCATCGAAAAAAGCAAGAGAGTTCCAGAAAAACATCTATTTCTGATTGATTGACTATGCCAAAGCCTTTGACTGTGTGGATCACAATAAGCTGTGGAAAATTCTGAAAGAGATGGGACTACCAGACCACCTGACCTGCCTCTTGAGAAACCTATACGCAGGTCAGGAAGCAACAGTTAGAATTGGACATGGAACAACAGACTGGTTCCAAATAGGAAAAGGAGT
>SJYQ01096254.1:580208-654890 GCA_006410935.1 Redunca redunca
GAGGACCCAGAGAGATGGTATGGGGTGGGAGGTGGGAAGAGATTCATGTTTGGGAACGCTTATACACTCGTGGTGAATTCATGTCAATGTTTGGCAAAAGCAATACAGTAATGTA
Organism: Redunca redunca; assembly: GCA_006410935.1. Lineage (NCBI taxonomy): Eukaryota > Metazoa > Chordata > Mammalia > Artiodactyla > Bovidae > Redunca > Redunca redunca. The sequence continues at coordinate 580,324 of SJYQ01096254.1, forward strand.
AAGTAAACTAAAGTTAAAATAAAAATTAAAAAAAAATCCTTGTTTCTTTCTCCATATGTTTCTTCTTCTTTATGTATCTCTTTTTTTCCTTCTTAAGTAAAAGTAAAATTATTACAGGGCTTCCCAGGTGGCATAGTGGTGAGGAATCTACCTGCCAGTGTGGGAGATCCAGGAGACATGGGTTCTATCCCTGAGTCAGGAAGGTTCTTGACCTGTAGGAGGACATGGCAACCGACTCCAGTACAGAATACTGGAGAATTCTGGAGAACCGAGGAGCCTGGTGGGTTACAGTCCATGACATTGCAAAGAATCGGACATAGAACTATATACATTTTCATACCAAAATGTTTGAGTCAGAGTTTACATTTGAAGGGACCCTTGCTGATGATGTTCTAGTCTAGTCCCTCCTGCCTTTGTTTCCAGGACCACAGTCTTGGGAATTTCAGGGTTCATCAGAAATTCTGCTTTCCCAATTGGCTAGATATGTAGCAGGAGTCTTGAGAGAGAAGTTTTCTTTCTTTCCTTTTAAGAAATATGTCTACTGCTTCCTGCCCGCCTCAAGAGGGCATTATTCTCTCTATAATTGGCATGCAAAGCATCCATTTACCTCTCGATGACATTTCTTAAGACTCTCGTCTTTGCTCAAAGAAAAAATAATTTGAGGGCTGAAACAGCAGTGAGAGTAATTCAGTTCTTTGCTCAGCAAATACTTCTTAAGCACATTCAAGTTTTTAATATTTTAATCTCAGATATTTTTCTCTTTTCCTTCTTTAATAGCTGTTAAAGTAGCTGAATCACCAGTAGGAGGCAAAAGGAAGGAACAAAGGATGACTGTAGCAGTGAGAGAGGATCAAAAAATATAACCACACAAAGTAAAAGAAAGGTGAAATCAGAAATTCTCACCCAAGCTTTCTAGCTATCAGATCCCCAACACCACTTATTCTCTGGCCTGAATTATATGAAACTTGTCACATTGGTCTCCCAGAGTATTCATAGAGTTTTTCAGAACTCCCAACAGAAAAATATTTTCTAATTTAATGCCTCAACGTCCCACATTGCAAAAGACATTGCTTTTGATTGTGTGGCAAATGATTAAGGAAGTGGGAAAATCATCTTTGTTCTTGAGGAACTAAAAAATGGTGGTGGAACAAACCTCACTGGAAAAACAAAAAACTCCAAGGCTATTTTAGAAACACTGTACACAATACTTACACCATTGTGGCTGCACAGAGATGGACTCATTCCACAGGATGGTTTTCTCCAAAGATATGTGCAGGAGTGGAATTGCTGGATCATATGGTAGCTCTAGTTTTAATCTTTTAAGGAGCCTCCGTACTGTTCTCCATAGTGGCCGTACCAGTTTACATTCCCAACAACAGTGTAGGAAGATTCCTTTTCTTCCATACCCTCTCCCTCAGTTTTTATTTGAATGGATAAAGATGTGGTATAGTTATACAATGGAATATTATTCAGCCATAGAAAAGAATGAAATAGGGCCATTTGCATCAACATGAATGGACCTAGAGATTATCACACTAAGTGAACTAACCAGACAGGAAAAGACAAATATAATATGATATCACTTGTGCATGACACCTCAAGAACAATAATACAAATGAACATTTTGCAAAACAAATAGACTCACAGGCATAGGAAACAAACTTATGGTTACCAAAGGGAAAAGGGTGAGGATGGATAATACTACTACATATAAAATAAGTAACTAACAAGGACCTACTGTATAGCACAGGGAACTATCCTCAATATTTTGTGATAACCAGTAAAGTAAAAATGATTTGATAAAAAGTGATATATACATATTACATGTAACTGAATCACTTTGCTATGCTCCTGAAACTAATACAACACTGTAAATTGACTATACTTCAGTTGAAAAAAAGAAATGTGTAAAAGAAAAGACAAAGTAGAGTGGAATTATGAATCTCTTTACATCTGTTACATATGTGCTGATAAATATTGACATTTTGCTAAATATTGTAATGAAAAAACAGATAAATTATTTTGTCTCTTGTGAGTAGTAGTGACTGAACATTTACATAGGTTATTAGAAAAAAAGCATGGATTTTCAAGCCAGAAAGCATTTATACATTTAGAGTAAGTCATATCAGTTCTGCTTTTAAATTAGGCCTGAAACAGGAAGAAAATGGGAAGTCTCTCAGAAATCAGGTTTTGATATGACAGGCTTGCCAAGGAAGTTGCTGTACAGTAAAGAGGCCTTCATGGGACAGTGTATCTCCATGGAGGCAAATAGAAATACAGTTTAAATGTAGCTAAAGAAGCCAAATATTGTCACAGGCTAGAAACAATCATAATAGCCAGATCATAACTATATTTCAGATACTGAGAGTAGAAATGACATTTGATAAGAACGCTACCACATGTTATGCTGGATATTTTAACCACATTGCCTCATTTAAATCTCATAAAAAGTCACTTTTAAGATAGTTTTCCTATTTCACATGTAAATTATCTGGGACATAGGGTCCTTCAGTCACTTGTTCATGACACACGACCATTATGTGGTTGATCTAAGACTGAAGCCCAGTTCAGTCTAACTTCCAGTTGTGTTTATATCCACCTTACAATCAAGAAACCAGAAAGGGGGTATATATAAAAAAAACAAAACACAGTGATCTTGCTCAAGGTCATGACTCCCAGGGACCCAAGGTAGAAATGATCTTTAAGAGGGCCTGATAGACCATGCTGAGCAGTTCAGGTCATTCTGATATCCAAAAGGAGAAAATGCAGCTTGGATAAGATAGTACTTTCTTTGTCAAGGAGATGGTAGGCTGGGCACCACTAAAACCATGCTATTTTAAGTCACAACTTGGTGTGTTTTTCATCTTTTATGTGTTCGCACAGAGTTGGACACAACTGAAGTGATTTAGCATAGCATAGCATATGTTCGTTCATGAAAAGAAGTTTGTCCAAGCGTGGGACACAGAAAAGAATTCAGAAAGATGAGGCCAGGTGGTGGTAGAAGATTTCAGGATGGAGTAAGTAAATAGGTCAATCTGGTGACTTGGATAGATGTTGAAAAAGTGCCTAACACCGGGAGAGGATAGTAAAGGGTGCTGGCTCCATTCCCAGCTGGACTTTGTCTCACAGCTCTCTGAAATTAGGACAAATATCTTTATGGAATCCCAAAGGAAAGTTTGAATTTCCCAAGGTCTGATTTTCTTATAATGGAATATATACAAGATTTGGGGTGCAGGGATTAAAAAAAAAAGATTTAAGTTATCCATTAAGTTTCACGAGTATTAGAAAGCATTTTTTCTGAATGTGTGAATTCATAGACATGATTAGTTAGAACAAAGCTAAAGTTTTGCAAATTAATTTAGAGAATAAAGTTAGGGTAAAATAGTGTGGGTATTGTATTGGTAGACTAAGGCATTTCTGAGTAAGGTAGTATATGCCAAGTAAGCCTACATTGGAAAAAGAGGAAATACATGATGGGCATGTGTGGGTGGAATGGTCGGGGATAAGGCTGGGCAAGCTAATGCCACATGACAGTTGGTCATATGTTTGTGACACACTTCAAAGAATTTCCTCAAGTCATAAAAGGGAAATCTGAGGTCTGAAGGAAAAGATAATTATCAACTATCTCATAGAAAGTCGCTTATAGAGCAATGACTGGATCTTGGAGATTTTGCTTCATAATCCAGTATTTATTTTTCTTCTTCTTCTTTTTTTTTTTTTACTAAGCCAGTTCCTTTTTCAATAAAGTATTTTGGTTGTATAGGAATGATGTCACTACTCAATTCATTATGCTGCAATTTCTTCAGTTCAGTTCAGTTCAGTCACTCAGTCGTGTCTGACTCTTTGCGACCCCACGAAACGCAGCATGCCAGGCCTCCCTGTCCATCACCAACTCCCGGACTCCACCCAAACCCATGTCCATTGAGTCGATGATGCCATCCAACCCTCTCACCCTCTGTTGTCCCCTTTTCCTCCTGCCCTCGACCTTTCCCAGCATCAGGGTCTTTTCAAGTGAGTCAGCTCTTTGCATCAGATGGCCAAAGTATTGGAGTTTCAGCTTCAACATCAGTCCTTCCAATGAACACCCAGGACTGATCTCCTTTAGGATGGACTGGTTGGATCTCCTTGCAGTCCAAGGGACTCTCAAGAGTCTTCTCCAACACCACAGTTCAAAAGCATCAATTCTTCGGCACTCCGCCTTCTTTACAGTCCAACTCTCACATCCATACATGACCACAGGAAAAACCATAGCCTTGACTAGACAGACCTTAGTCGGAAAAGTAATGTCTCTGCTTTTTAATATGCTGTCTAGGTTGGTCATAACTTTCCTTCCAAGAGTAAGCATCTTTTAATTTCATGGCTGCAGTCACCATCTGCAGTGATTTTGAAGCCCAGAAAAATAGTCAACCACTGTTTCCACATCTATTTGCCATGAAGTGGTGGGACCAGATGCCACGATCTTAGTTTTCTGAACGTTGAACTTTAAGCCAACTTATTCACTCTCCTCTTCCACTTTCATCAAGAAGCTCTTTAGTTCTTCTTCACTTTCTGCCATAAGGGTGGTGTCATCTGCATGTCTGAGGTTATTGATATTTCTCCCAGCAATCTTGATTCCAGCTTATTTTTATATTATCTAGTGTTTCAAATTTAATTCAAAACATATTTTTCTGGATGATGTTCAGTATCTTCATAATTTCATTTGAAAGATAATCTACAGGTAGATGCAAATGATTGAAAACATTTTAAAAATTGTCTAGGTAATTAATGCAAAATATTTTGATAGAAGAGAGTTGAGACTTGATCTGTGCTTCTTATTGGTAAGAGCAGAGGCGAAGAACCACAGGGACCCAGTTTGAATTGTGGTCTGCTGATCCACAGAAGGGCTGGAAACAATGTATTTAAGAGTCTTGCCATGTTGGTTTTTATAACAGGGAAACAATGAAACCTTCTTGCAAGATGTATTTGAAGCTTACAGATAATAAAGGGCACTGGTACAGCTCCAGAAACATAATAAGTATTAAAATGGGTAAGAACAATTATTATGTGTGTGATGGGGTAAAAAAAAAGGAGAAGGTATGCTTTGAAATTGTCTCAAGACCAGAAACAGGAAGTATTTTGATGTGGTACCAACAGAAAGTGGATAAATAGGAAGAGAATGATAGATTTGGGTTTTTACAATTGTGTTCAGAGCAGCTAGTAAGTATGTGAGTTCTGCTTACATTAGCACCCTTATTCTAGAGAGTGAATCATTTTCCTACCCTTAGAGGTTTTGGTAGTTATGCTATTTCACTTAACATTTGTGCAACATGCTGAGAATTTAAAAGGGAATTTCCTAAGCCAAAATGTAACTCCTACTTTCTGAATTCCATGAAACTACAAAGTTGACAGATCTTAATGAACATTTTTAGCGTCTGGGTTATATCAACTTCTCTTGAATCATAAATCTTTTATCATGCCCAGTTTTGGAAAAGAAAAATTTTAATAATATTGTTTACATTTGGCTCTATTTCTTTGCATAGAGGGACATTGAGATATAAAACATTTTATGGGTGAAGTGTGAAGCAAATTCATTTGTTTAAGACTAGAGTTTGCAGTAGAGTCCTCAAATTTAATCTATATTATTCTTAAAGTAAATACAAATATATTGTTTAAACTTATATAGCTCTTACGAGTTTGCAAAGCACTTTTATTTTCACACATAGTATTTCATTTATTTCTCATGACAGTAGTATAAGCGCTAATATTCTCATTTTCTAGATCAAAGTGTCAGTATCTTGTTTAAGGTACTAATACGGTACCTTAAACAAGATACTATTGATATTGATACAGTATCAATATCAAAGTGTCAGTATCTTATTTAAGGTCACATGGCTAATGATAAATTGATCCAGCTCATCTGACTCCAAATTCAATATAGTTTTCACTTTGCACCTCCATTTCTTATTTCCATCATTCTATATAAGACAAAGCATGAAACATGTTTGTCCTTGCCCTTGAAGGATTCCCAATTTCATTTGGCAATGAACACACACACACACACACACACCTGAGTGAAACATCACTATAGGCAAAACATCAATTATAATTCCAGATGCCTCATAAGTGTTTCTCATGAGATTGTTAACACTAAAAGAGAAAGAGAGCAATTGAGATCACTATGAGTTGGCATGGCCAGGGACATATCGTAAAGGAAGTAAGAAGAAAGGTAAGAATATTTTTTGAGTAGAAAACCAAGCACCTACTTAGGATGATTGTAGTAGTCAGGTTGTCCTCCACCCCCAAGCTCTAACTCTCATCTGTAAACATTCCAAAAGGAGTAGGGCATTGCATTCTTGGCTGGGAATTAAACAAGCAAATGAATCATCTGAAAATTCAGTGTTGGAGCAGGTTTTCTTCTGATCACAATGAGAGATATCCATGTTTACGGGCTCACTGCTGACGAGGTATCCACAGTAACCAAATCTGTACTGTCTAACACGTTTAACATGTGGATACCTTTCTCATATCCGGGCTTCAACAAGCCAAACCCTAACATTTTGTCAATATGGCAAGTGCTGTGGACAGGGAGACAAAGGAAAGAGCACTGAATTAAAATTTGAAGAACTGGGCCTTACCTTAGAGTTGCAGCAACTGTATGAGTACAATCTTGAGCAACTCATTTCTTTTCCCTGTGTTCCAGTTTCGTCATCTATAAAATGGGCCAAATGGGACCTGCCCAACCTACCTTTCTGCAAAGAATTAATGATGGAGCAACATATGTGAAAGTATCCTGAAATGTTAAATTATATAAAATATTACACAAATGTATACATTACTGGATAAGGAAATGGCAACCCACTCCAGTATTCTTGCCTGGAGAATCCCACGGACAGAGGAGCCTGGCAGGCCATGGTCCATGGTGTTGCAGAGAGTTGAACACAACTGAAATAACTGAGCACGCCTGCATTATATTGATATACACTATATGAAAATACTATGTATTGATTTTCAAGGGGTCCTTGTATAAAATGTCGTCCAATTATCTTTTGCAGCTTAGCAAGTACTTAATTTTTTTGTGTCACCACAATTCACAAATGTCTGACGTGCATAGAGATACATGTGAAACCAATGAACATAAAGATTGAGTAAAAAAGTCATTTTCCCGTAAGCCTACTCTTCAGTGAAACTGCTGATTGACCTTTTGGGCAGGAGTCACTATATTAAGTAAGCTTTTTTAGAATTGTTGGATATGTGAAGGGTTGGGATCAGACTTGGTGAATTAAATTTTTTTTAATGTAAAGACTGAAGAATATCCTTCTCTGAAAAGTTATTTAAATAACAACCAATTACTGTGTGACACCTCAGTCTCTAATGATATGCTATTAAAAATGTTTGAGGGAGAATGGATACCTGTGTATGCATGGCTGAGTCCCTTGCTTTTCACCTGAAATTATCAGAACATTGTTAATCAGCTGTGAAAGTGAAAGTGTTAGTCACTCATTCATATCTGACTCTAGGCAGCCACAGGACTGTAGCCCGCCAAGCTCCTCTGCCCATGGGATTTTCCAGACAAGAATACTGGAGTGAGTTGCCATTTCCTCCTCCAGCAGATCTTCCCCACCCGGGGACTGAACCTGGGTCTCCCGCTTTGCAGACAGATTCTTTAACATCTCAGAAACCAAGGAAGCACCAGCCTAATACAAAATAAAACGTTTCAAGTTTGAAAAAAGAAATGGGCTCTACAGGCCAGCCAGAAGATAATACCACCCAGAAGCCTGTTAGAAATGTAAACACCCCAGCCCTGCCCCAGATTTGTCCCAGAATCTTCATTTTTGACAAGATCCTTGGTTTTTAAGCATATTAAAGTTTGAGACCCACTAGCCTATGAAACATTATCAGATACATTGCATCATTTGATTCTTGAGACTATTGTTTTAAAAATAGTATGAATACCTTGTCCTCCCCACACCCCCTATTCAAGAGTAAGAGAAGTTAAGGCAGTGACATGACTCAGTGTGGTAACTGAGGAATTTAGATGTCAACTTTCTGATTGGAATGTTTGTGCTTCTCCCACTACAGGTCTGTTCTGTTGCATCTCTCTCTCTGATATGTTGTATGAAGACCCATTTTGAAAGTGAATGTAACGTCCAGCAGTCCTTTCTGACTTAAAGATCCACTGATTCATCTAAAGCACCCACTCATGAAACCCTGCCTCATGATACAGGAAACCTCAGACAAGCAGAGGAAGAACTACTTCCTTTGGTGGCACAGTCAGACCCTTTGGGTCTGTGCCAAGCTACTGACAAGGGAAATATCCATTTCGCATTCTTCTTCATTTACTTGGATAACTAAGGTTTTAAATGACATCAGACTTTCTGAGAGATCTTCCTGGGAGTTCATTCTTGGCTGATCTCATCATCAGGATACCACTATTACAGGGTGCCACACCTGGAATTGTGCAAGCCCAGTAGCTGACTGGGTTTCTTCCCAGGTGCCTCAAGAGCAGGGGTCCTTGGAATACAGAGTTTGCTTGCATTGTAAGGTGAAAGCCTGATTCTAAAAGTGCTTGAAATACACTGTTGGATGTCCTTCAGCTGTCTCTTTCTTAACAGATTCCCGACCTTGTCACAGAACTCATAGGGATAAGCAGTCAACGGGAAGCAGTTTGAAAATTTTCATCAATAGTGATTTATTTACAGCTGAGAACCGGGGGATTAACTATACTCCATGAAATATAATATGTGGACAAACAATTTTAAAAAAGAAAATGAACCGAGAATGAAAAATCTGAGAACTGGTAAAGACACTATGATTGTGTTTGGAAGCTTCCTAATATCAACTCTAGTCCTACCTAGAAATGAGGTTTTTATTATCTTTTTAAAGAATGACCTCAGGGAGCTTTCCAGGATGGAGAGACCTGGATCTACAATATATCACCTGCTTCCTGTCTACCCTTAGGATGTAGCACTGAAGACACCGACAGAATCCAGAGTGCGTTAAGATTCAGTCGATTCTCAAAGTGAGAACTAATACCCAGGTGGCTGTTCCTGTTCAGTGAAAGTCAGTGAGCTCTTTATTCCCCGTGTATTCCCCACTAAGTCCTACTGTTCGTGCCTGGAGCCACAGCAGCTCTATGAGATGTGCCTTTGACTCTTGCACTATTGTATCTAATCTACAGATGCCCAAAGATCTCTTGAAATGTTCTCTTACCAACTGGATTATTTCAAACCCCGGACATCACTCAGTGTCATTCCTTTCTGAACCTTCCTCTGATGATTCAAATCAAACACAACCACCACTCACAGTTTATGTCTCTACTAGAGCACCTGGGGTTTCTGTCTGTTTTACAGTCACTTGCGTAATTGTCAGTCTCTCCTACCAGGCACATCTCAGTCTGTTTTACTAGATGGTTTTTGTTTATGTGATTGTATAATACCTATTTCTTACTCATTCTGAAACACATGAGTGCAAAAATAAATCACCATTTGAATAAGGACATCCCTCTCAGAGTTAAGAGAGAAATGTCAAGCCGTGCTCTTGAAGTTTGGAGTAAGCAAGTTGTATTTATAACCCTCAAACCCTGTGGGTGTTTGAGGTCACCTATGTACCCCAGAGGCTGAATCCAAACCTGTCGAACTTGTTTTCCAGCCTGGATGAAAAGAACTCTTCACTTCAAAAAGAGGTTCCACCCTTTTCCACTTCATAAAACCTATTATCCTGTTCTAGCATAATAGAACACTAGACTTTAAGATTTTTAAATATATTCAAGAAACTAGTATTGTGGCACAAGGGACATAAGCAATCCTTAAAAAGAATAGTAATTACTCCATATTTGAGACTTACAAAGAAGATGGTTTTAGGGTAGGTACCTTCAAAGCAAAACCCTTAAATGTGTAAAAAATATGGAAAGATTCCAGTGAGGGAGAATTGAAAGAGTGATCTTTGAAAGGATCTACAGTATCCAGAGATTTTAAAGGTAAATGAAAAAACTTGAAAGGAGGATTTGAGATGACAAAATACTGTGAGTAAGGGATATTGATGGGGGAGAAGGGTATCTATCTAGGAAATCTAGGTAACCTGCCTCTCAATTTGGCTATGAGCCTAAAACCATTCTAGATAATAAAGTCTTTAAATATAACTCCAAATACTGCCAAATGTCTTTCCTGGCTGAGAACCACCGCCTTAGTTCTTAAAAATGTATAGTGCAGACACTACCCCAAATCTACTGAATGAGATACTCTGGGGGTGAAGCCTAGCAATCAGTCTGTGTTTTAACATGCCTGCCTTGCTATGTATTCTGATGCAGCTTAAGTTTGAGGTTTACCAACTCCTCAAAACGAGTGTGTCCCAGAGGATGTAGACTTGTATTCCTTAGAGTGAGAAACATGGATTATCTACATCAGATTCACATTTGTTGTTTCTTGAAGCAGCATCTAGGGAGCCACTGAAGAGTTCTTTAATCAGAATTTAGGCGATGGGGAAGATAACAGTGAAGTAGAAAACAGGGATCCAGTGTTTTCCTTTATTCTTTTTTTTTTTTTTAAGTAAGCATACCCCAATGTCTCTTATGTAGGTAGAAGCTGAACACTACTGACTAATACAGACTTTGCAGACTTTCTTTATGTATATCATTTTCACCTCAAGTTCTGGTTTTGTGTTTTCAAAACAGCTTTCTGATGACAAATTAGCTTTTGATTTAGACCTACCTACAGCAATGTTTCTCAGCCCTAGTTGCATTTTTTAAACACCTGGGGAGCTTTTAAAAAGCACCCCATTTATCCAGTCTCCACCCAAGACCAATTAAACCAGCATCTTTGCGGGTGGTGTTTTTTTTTTCTTAAGAGTCCTAGATAATGCTAATATGGGACTAGGCTTGAAAACCACTGGCCTGTCAGGGAAATCATTTAGTTAGTTTAATGTTTATGTATCTCATTACAGATTATGAAAGTAATGTTCTGATTTGTATTTTGTTACTCTTGTGTGTGTCTCTTTAAATCATCCGATTTCTAAGGATCACAGCTAAATACCAGACTCCTTAATGCAGTCATGTAATTGGGATATTCTTCTTTCCACACCACATGCTGGCCTTACCTGTTTTCTTCTTTCCATCTCTTGTAAGTCAATCTTCAGGGTTTGTTCGGTTAATTATACTAGAAAAATGGCTGCAAATTTCTGTCTTCAAAAATAGAGGCACTTTGATGTTAATGTAATCAAGCTTTTAGATGTTCCTTCCAATACACAGGGAGTGGGGGGAACGGAAGAACAAACCAAGTACCAATAAGGAAGGATTTAAACTAACCCAGAATGCAAACATTTTATAGAATAGTCTTCTTGTGTCTTCAGAAACTCATTATTATGAAAAAACAAATAAATAAAATCAAATAATACATTATGACATTAGAAGAAAGAATATTTTAAATTGAAAGAGATTTAAGAGACATAACGATCAAGGGCAATGTCTGGGCCTTTACTGAATCCCAGTTCAATGAAACAGCTCTAAGTGAAATGATGGCAGTGCTTGGAAGAATTTGAATATGATTTGGGTATTAGATGATGTTAAGAAATTATCCTTAATTTTGATAGGTATGACGGTATTGTGTTTACATAGGGAAATGTCCTTATTTTTAGAAGTGAGCAACAATGACAAGATGCATAAAAATGCAGCAAAATATTGTTAACAATTCAATCCAATCTGGGTTATGATTGTTATTAGAGTGCACATTATATTGTTTTCTCTCCTTTTTTCATCTCTTGGAATTTTTATAGTAAAAAATGACAAAAAGGAAAAAAGAAAACATATTAAGGCAGTTTAGATAGTGGAGATTCCTCTGGAATGGGAATAAAACCACCTGGGTCTGGTCTTGACTCTGAGTGGGGCCTTCTCTGGGCCTCATTTGTTCCTAGGCTGAATGAGGGCATTAGACTGAGGTCTTTTCTGCTGTAATCCTGGGATGAATGTCCTCATACACAACTTTATTAACATCTGCTATAGCAGCAGACATTTCTAAATGCAAGATTTGCTCCTGAATATGATTTATAGTCTCTCTGTGTAATAAAAATTGTGGATGTAGGGTGGGTTCTTTTTTTCTTTGGAAATATTTTCCTTTGTTAATATTTCAATAGTGAACAGTGAACAGAAATGGTAGCATTTTTTCTTTGGAGTTTATGGAAAACTCGAATCCTGTAACCTACAGTAAGAAAACCTCAGATCAAATTTCTTTTTTTTTTTTAAATTATTTTTCTTTCTCTTTTAAGATGTAGTTATTACCATGTTGCATTAGTTTCTTTGTACAGCAAAGTGATGTAGTTATAAATTTGTTGTTTAGACACTAAGTTGTGACTGACTCTTTGTGATCCCGTGGACTGTAGCCCTCCAGGCTCCTCTGTCCATGGGATTTCTCAGGCAAAAATACAGGAGTGGCTGTCATTTCCTTCTCTAGGGAATATTTCCAGACTTTTATGAGGGAGGTACTACTGTGTTTTACCTCTATATTGCAGATGAGGATTACTGAAGTACGGAGACATGATTCCACTTGCCTGATGTGACCAAACTGGGATTTGAACTAGGAAGCCCAGCTCAAGAGCTTGCACTCTTAAGCCATATCTCTACTCAAAGCTGGAGCAGTAGTGTATTCCAGGAAGAAGAAATAGAAATTGCAAAGATCTTAGTATAGAATGGACTTGGTGTGTTTGACCAAAAGAAGACCATTGTGGCTGATGACCATAACCAAGGGGAGAGAAGAGGCAGAAGAGGAAGGCTAGAGCCTGATCATGTAGATCTGTGTAGGATTTTAATCCAATTACAACAGGAAACCTGTAAGAGGTTTTGAGCAAAGGAGTGATATTATATGGCTTTCATTTTTAAATGATCTTTTGGGGGAGGGGGCTGGCCTTGACTTTCTATTATTTTTAAGATAATTTTTATTGGGGTTGTGTTAGTTTCTAGTATACCCCAAAATGAATCAGGCACACACACATCTAACCCCGCCCTTTCGGACTTCCTTCCCATTCAAGTCACAGTGTTTTAAGTAGAGTTCCCTGTGTTACATAGTTAGTTATCTATTTTGTATGTATCAATAAGGTATATGTATCAATCTCCACTCTCACTGCTCTATGGAGGATGGATTCTAGTGGAGCAAAAGTGAGGCAAAGAGACCAGTTAGGATGATGTCATAGAACAAACAGGCAAAGACTAATATAGCTCAAATTGGTATTGTAGCAATGGATGTCATGATGAGATGTAGCTGGATTTGAATTTTGGAGAAACAGAGACAAAAGAACTTTCTGGTGTGTTGAATCTGGGATGTGACGGTAAAAGGAGAATCAAGGACTACTGGAGGGTTTTGGTCTGAGCAGCGAGGCTGATGGTAGTATCATTTATCAGAATAAAGAGGACTTGGGAGAAAGTAGCTTTGGGGAACAGGGAGAGAAGAAAGAAACAGTAGTTTTATTTTGGCTATCTTAAGCGTGTCTTTGTTGTTAGATATTAGCACCTAGATTTTGAGTATAGAAAAAGTAAACTTGGTTTATTCCAGTCAGAGAGAAAAACATTATGGTAAGCAGAATTTCTTCTAAAATAAATTTAGACTGGGCAGTCGAAAGAGGCATAGTAGCCAAGAATTTATTAGTCTAGATAAAAAGTTGCAAATAAGTGGCCCTAGGATACATTTTCTTTGGAACTCAAAATGTTTTAAAAATTAAGTTACTTCACATAAAAATACTTCTGGCTTCTCTTAAAAAAATAAGACACAGTAATACTGGGTCTATGTTTTCACGTTTGAAGCCTTTTCATTTTCCACAGATCTCGCTACCCCCTAATCTATTGTTCCTGTCCAACGTTTAGAGGCTTTTGAGATCATATCACTTGAACTAGATTCTAGCCTCCACTCTACCACTTATGTCTGTTTGATACTTTGCAGTTATTTATTTATTTATTTCAGAGCCTCAGATTCTGAACCACGAAGTACGTGCTGGCTGTGACTAACTCAGAGTTGGTAGCTCAGTCAGTTGTGTCCGACTCTTGCAACCCCAATGGACTGTAGCGTAGCCCCACAGGCTCCTTTGTCCATGAGATTTCCAACCCAACGCAAGAATACTAGAGTGGGTTGCCATTACCTCCTCTAGGGGATCTTCTTGACCCAGGGATCCAAGCCCAATCTCTTGCCTTGCAGGCACATTCTTTACTGCTGAGCCATTGGGGAAGCCCCATAAAGTGTATACTGTGACCAGCTCACAGAGTTCTTTTGAAAATCACATTTCAATAATGGCTAACCCACTGAGTGAAAGTTGTAAAGTCAATATCCCTCTTGGGGTCTTAGTCAGTCCATCTATTAAAAAAAAAAAAAAAAGGTTGTGTCAAGTAACCTCATTCTGGAACTTTTGAAATGCAAGTATAGATTGAAAATAGTGCCCTTTCATTGTTATTAGGAGAGTATTAGTTGAACTTCCTATTAAAAATAAATGAGTCTCCAAGAGTTTCCAAAAGAACTAGAAGAACAAAAACAAACCACAGGTTACTTATTCTTGTTCCCGAAGTCGGTGGCTTATGACTGAAAGCAGGCCTTATATGTTTTACCAGCCCCCTGAGTGCTGCACTTGAATTGCTGGACTGAATGCCAACGAGGGACTCTGGCTGTGTGGGGTGAACCTTGTCTGATTGCATCAGCAGGCTGGGCTGGGATGCTCGATTCAGTTCAGAGTAGCCATTCAGCAGTTCAGTGACACATAGAAGGTCATGGACTTCAAAGAGAAGGCTGAATGTGGAGTTGAAGGCCTGTGCAGAGCAGCTGAGTTAATGATCATACTTCATAATTTCACAGTGTGCTGATTCTCCCAGCCATGGTGCTCAGCCTAACTCCTACTGGTTTGGCTTGGAAATCAAGAGCGTTCACCCCAAGATGCCTACCTGATTCCTCAGGACATTTCGCTGAGTATCTTTTTTATGCAATTTTTTTCTGCTTAGAGAACTTGGTAAGAGAGTGATTCTCATTGTGCTGGGGCATTGCTCCATGATTTACAAAGCCTTTCACATCCATTACTTCCTTTGTCATCTCACTGTCTGTGAGCTGTGCAGGACAGACAGGATCACCTAGATCTGAGAGATGGGGAAACAGAGTCAGAGAGGAAAGAACTTGCCCTGATCACCATAGGCTAGGAAATGCCACATATACTCTTGTCCAGTGCTTCTGCTGCTCTGCCATAACTTGTCAACCTGACAGCAGAGATGTTTTTAAGGCGTTTTATTCTTTATGTTTGAGAATCTCATAGACAGAGAAGCCTTGTGGGCTACAGTCCAAGGGCTTTCAAAGAGTCGAACATGACTGAGCAGAGCAGACAGCAATAAGAAAGACATAATAGCTATCTAAGAAGCATGACTTTCCTTCCTTTTGTATGTTGAAACCCTTATTGCTATTTTTCCCAAACACTTTCTTCCATTCCTCTTTGCTATTATTCTTTCTATCTTTACGTTTTCCCTTAGCCTTTTATTATGACCTGTGAAGCTAATCATCTCTTCTGCTCATTCCTAGGGGGTTTTCTAAAATCTAGGATGAAGTTACACAGGGCACAAGCTGCACCTTTTATGGGAGAGTATCCTAGGAATGAAGCTATTAACCAGACTATTTTTTCAAGGTCATCCTAGTTCCTCCAGCTCTTTTTAAAAAGTGGACATTGACCACCTTGACCCCAGTCACTGAAATGTCTGAGGAAAGCCCTGATGGCGAAAAAAAGTAGTTGTGAATTCATTAAGATTTGACCGCAAGGAAAAGCTCCTGACAAAATGTCCAAGAGAGGTACCGTCAGAACTTTCTGAGAAAAGTTCATAAACGTGTCTCCGCATGAG
Organism: Redunca redunca; assembly: GCA_006410935.1. NCBI lineage: Eukaryota > Metazoa > Chordata > Mammalia > Artiodactyla > Bovidae > Redunca > Redunca redunca. Next base: position 596,144 of record SJYQ01096254.1, read on the forward strand.
TGGGTGGTTTGAGCAACAGATGCCAGATTCTGAAGAAAGAACAGTTCTGGTGGAACAAAAGTTCACTGGGGCAAAACTAAGAAAGGGAAAGAAAATAAAGCCCATCTTTTTCAGTTCAAGTTTGTCTAAAAGCAACATGTCAGAGGTACCTCCGCCAGCCTTTAGCTAGTTATTCCTCATCTGGAATGTTGAAATATAGCTAACTCCCACACCAATCTGACATGCCCTCTGGGGACTGTGCACTATTATTTACCAGGAGGGTTGCTTTAAAGCAACAGACTTTAAAAGTTCTATGGGTACTTAGAGGTAGAATTTCTCTCAAAATTGCTATACAGACTATATCTAAAAATATGAAAATTAGAGTCCAGAGGCTGGGCTGATCCCAGACTTGCTTCTGATTTGCTAAATACACTTGACATGTGTCAAACAGTCAGACAGAAGCGTATCATTATGGGTGACGGAATTGTTTTTTGCACTTAACGCGTACAGGCTGCGCCAGGTCAGAGAGGCAGAAGCTGATGTTGGGGTAGATGTATTTTCAAGATAGGAGACATACATTGAGAAATGTAAGATCCCTAAACTTATGCTCAGGCTGCTGTTGGAGAAAAGTGGGTCATTGGATTGGGAATACCTTTTATAAGACTGTCCCTGGGGTTTTGAAATCTATAGGTCTGTATCTCTAGATATCTGTGGATGGGACTGGGTGCTTTGGAAAGGCAAGAAAATCTCTCTCTGATGAAGGGATTGAGTGGGTGGAACTGAAGTTGGACGCTCTTCTCTTTGTGCAGGTGTGTGTGTGTGTGTGTGTGTGTGTGTGTGTGTGTGTATGCTGACCTGGGCTTGGCTAGCTCAGCTGTTCTTTTGGAAAGCAAAACAACAGCCTAATTCCCTGGTGTATCATCAGCCAGTGTTTCAGCCCCACAATGGTGGTGGTCTTGGGAATCACAGCAGACCACCCACAAAGCAAAGAAATGAAAACAATATCTAGCCCCTCAAGCTACTTTTGCACTTTTAATCTCAAACCATTTAGAAACAGGAAATCTTTCCCAACTTATTATAATGAAGTCCCTGGAACAGGCATCAGCATTTTAGAAGGAGGGAACCTAAAGTCCATATGAAGCATGATAATATCAATATTGTATAACAATAACAATGGTAATTTATACTTTCTATTCCTCCTTGAAGATTTTTTTCCCCTTGGAGGTTCCTTGAGGAAGAAAATGCCCTTGCTTTGGTATGACTTAAATTACTGTTTTGACCCTGGCATTAGCTCTATTACTTTTGCAATTACCTTTACTTATCTTAGTCATAATGTCTCTTCAATAAAATGAGGAGAATTCTGCCCACATGAAACAACCCTCATGACTAGGCTAATTGCATATATATATATATATATATGATATGCATACTCTCTCTATAAAAATATACATGATAAACTAAACAGCTGATTAAAAATACATTGTACTATCAACTATTACTGTGTTTATTTTGCAAAAGCCTGGGAGAATTTTATGAAACAAGAGATCTAGCCCACTTTTGATTCAATTTTTGAAAATTAAGACTCCACTTTAAAGTATACTTTACCCAAAATGCAATTGGATTTTCATAATCAATACTAATAAAGCGATCAGATTGGTGTACTTCACTACACTAGAGCTTGGAGAAGTCACAAAAGAGTAATGACAGATGTGTTAGCATGAGAAGCAGAACCTACACAAAAAATCAGACAAGAAGGAACAATATTAATGTACGTGTGTACATGCGTTGGTTGCTAGGTTGTGTCTGACTTTGTGAGCCTGTAGACTATAGCCCACCAGGTTCCTCTGTCCATGGAATTCTCCAGGCAAGAAAACTGGAGCGGGTTGCCATTCCCTCTTTCAGGGATCGTATGCAGGTTTCTTGCTTTTCAGGCAGATTCTTTACCTTCAGAGCCATCAGGGAAGCCCATTAATGTGCAAACTCCTACTATTAATAATATCTTAAAGATGAAGCTCTCTCATGTGTGATAATGGACTCATTTCTAAACTCTGAAGATACATATGGCTTGCCATATATCATCCCCATAGACACCTCCTTTTGTACCTTTCAGAGAGCTTTTGAGGATACGTGGCTTCTACATTGCACCATTTTCTTCACTGATCAAGGTGATGATTTTCTTGCTGGCAATGTTCTCGTCAATAAACACTCATCAATGGCTCAGTGAAGTATACTAGCTCCCCTTGATCTGGTTTTGGAGTAAGCACTATGGAAGGACTAGCCCAAGAGGATGTTAACAATATACCTACAGAGACTTTGGAACAGAGAGAAGTGATACTGTTTAGAAATTTGATATCCCAATTAAAAAAATAGAATAAAATGAAAGAGTAAAAAAGGGAAAGAGGAAGGAGAAGAAATAGGAAGGGAGAAAAGTGAAATTCATAAATATTTAATCAACAACAGCCAAAAAGAAATTTGGGCAAGCTTTCTACAAAACATGAAGTTCTGAGATTTTGTCTTATAAAAGGGTAAAATAGCAAAAACACTCATTTCCAATCATGCCAAAGTGAAAGTAAAAGTCTCATAGTCATGTCTGCCTCTTTGTGACCCCATGAACTGTAACCCACCAGATTTCTCTGTCCATGGGATTCTCCAGTCAAGAATACTGGAGTAGGCTGCCCATTCCCTTCTCCAAGGGATCTTCCCAACCCAGGCATCAAACCCAGATCTCCTGCATTGTAGGCAGATTCTTTACCAACTGAGCCACTAGGGAAACCCCAAATTGTACCCAAAACTTGATTTGAACCATTCCTTGCAGTGTCAGAGTAGCCAAGTACAACTCCCTTAGTGACTATTAGCCCCAGTAATTTTTGGTTGCAGTTGTTACCATGTGGCAGCACTTATGGTGTGCAATGAAGCTAACGATTTTCCACATCCTGCTCTCCTCCTATACACGTGTGTGAGAGGAAGGACTAAGGAGCTAAGAAGCCCTCAAACCTCAGTGTTCCAAATGAAAACTAGTTCCAAACGAAGGTGCTTGGCCTTATCTCCAGAAGTCCCATTCCACAATCTTGGGGAAAGGCCCAGGAAACTGATTTATTGATTCATACATCAGGTAACCTAATGAAGGTGGTCTGGCTACTATACTTTAAGAAATACCTACATAGGATCTGGGCTTCCTAGGTGGCTCAGGAGGTACAGGATCCTCCTGCAATGCAGGAGATGCAAGAGACAAGGGTTCAATCCCTGGGTCAGAAAGATCCCTTGGAGGAGAACATGGCAACCCACTCCAGTATACTTGCTTGGAGAATCCCATATACAGAGGAACCTGGCAGTCTACAGTCCATAGGGTCACAAAAAGTCAAACATGACTGAAACATTCAGGCAACGTAGGATCTAAGAGCTCAATATTTCAAGTCAGAAAAATCTAGGTTTATATCCCGGAACCTGAAGCTCCTTGCTATTTACCATTGGGTGGGTTGTTCAACTTTTTAATCTTCAGTTTTCTCAACTATAAAGTGAGAAGAATGACACTCATGGAAAGGCTATACGAAGAACGTGGCTCAGTAATTGCCATATAGTGGGCATTGTCAACTGTGGGTATTGTCTGATATGACTTTAAGACTAAAGAAACTCTGGCAACTCTTTAAAAAGTTTGATATCTTGAAGGTTTCAATTTATTTTTGAGTGGAAAAAAATAATGGCATTATTTTCTTCACAATAATGGTGCAGCATGATAGTGCAGTGAGTTTATACTTTCTTTTCTGGTCAACTCCAGAAGACCACACTGAAGATGACAAGTCCATTGGAACATTAAGGCATGACATGTTCATCCTAGGGGAAACTGTAATGCTGTAAGTCAAGTGCTGATAAATGGCTTTGAAATAGTCTCATGAGGGTATTGAAAAAGATTTTCATAGTCATCATGGTTTGGCGTAATAAACATAATCTAGGACTGGGGATCCAGGTGGCAGTTGCCTGGTGATAATGTAAGGATTTGTCTTCTTCACAAGGATGTAAGAATCACGGAGATGCAAGTGAAAACAACTTGCAGATTGTGCAACCCTAAGATGATAGGATTGTTATGATGATACTTTTGCTCTAAAAACCAGAAAAGATAACTAATAAAATAAGTACTAGTATCTTTCATAAAGAAAACCCAGTGTCATGGGCTAATGATAAGTATAGTCACAGGCCATCGCTGAGTGACCAGAAGGCCTGACATCCACATAGCTAGAATAGTGAAGGGCTGATTTAAGAATCAGGTAGGAGGCCTAGATTAAACTGTTTTCAAGCTTCCAGACTGTGCAGATACTAGAAGATTCTAAACATTACATCTAATTAGACACTCAAGAAAACAGAGAAGGGAAATTCCAAATATTGCCAGTTAAGCTGTCACACTTTTTAGAAATTAAAAATTTAAATAAAATGTGTACTTTTAAAAGCCTATAGTTTTGAGGCAATACCTCAATCAAATAAGAAAACAAAACCAAATTACAGACCAAGTTGTTTACTAAGTGAAAATTCTAGCCTTTATTATGGTTGTGGGATTTGGATCTCTCAGAGCTATCACACCTGGCTCATTGAGCAATAAATGCCTGTGGTACCATGAGTCAGATCGTGCATTAACTGGCAAGTTGGGAGAATCAGGACACAGTCATAAAATGACGTCTTTCTACCTGTATGGGAACAAATCTTGCTACCCACAAAGTAATGCAGCTTAATGTGGATAAGAAAGGGGAAGGTGGAGGAGGCAAGGGGCCCAGGATTGGGAGCTACTCTGGGGAAAATATCATTTCTATTGACAAACCTTCAGGCAGTTAGGCTCCTCCTCTGTGTTCTCTCTATACTCTGCAGTTATCTGCCCTATATTTTATTTATTCATGTCAATCTATCCTTTCAACTAGATCTGAGGTCCTAGAAAAGAAGATGTATATTTATTTTTAGTCTCACCTTCTAACTCAGTGCCTGGTATTTGGTATACGCTCAGTGAGTATTTGCTGCATTATTTCAACTATCAAGTTCTGGACTCTTTAAATATACTGCTCCAATTAGAATAGCAGGAAGTTGATTAATCCAGATAAGAATACAGAAGTCTACACTTTCCATAGGGTTATGATAAGGACTGGAAGATCAAGTGTCCCTAAGACTTGCACAGGAAAATCAAAACAAAAAATGAGATTCTATTCAGTTTCTGGGAAAGCCGCAGACTTAAGAAAATAGGGCTGAAACCACTGGTGGAAGGGCAGAGCCCTTTTGCTCTCTGCCTGGGTTTTATTATCCTTACTGAGAATAACTGGGCAATGACTCATGGTTGTTTGCCAGATGCAAGAGAGAGGTTGAAGCAGAGAGCAAATCTTAACCTGGAGTCCTGGCACATCCCATGAAATGTCTTCCTGGGCTCCTTGCTGTGAGAATTGTTCAAGCAGAGGCTAGACACCTGTAGGGTAGGTATGCTGTAGGGGAAACTTTCATACTGAGTCTCAAATAAAATTGAATCAGGTGGCCTTTAAGTCCTTACCCATTACATGATTTTTCCAATTACTATATTTTAAAAAATACAAGCTAAATCATTTATTGAGCATTGTGTTAGGTACTGAACAAGGTGATTTTTATTATATTAAAATAATTATAGCCAACCCTTGCAATGCATTTACTATGTGCTGGATAGAGTTCTTTTGTATATGTGTTTCATACATCTTCACATAAACCTATGAAGTAGGTATTATTTTAGGTTTCATTCTACAGATGAGAAAACTCAGATGCGTGTGATTCAGCCCTGTGTACAAGAATATTCAGCTAGTCAGTAGCAGAGATGGGGTTTTAACCCACAGTCTGACTCTATACTCATATCCATTATACTATCCTGCTGTACTATACTATACAGTTATAACGTTACAATAACTCTGTGACCAGAGGATTGCTACTTTTCCTTTACTGATGAGGAACTAACATGTAAGATATATGCTGTGTGCCTTTGATCAATACGGGGTCCTCTCTCCAACTTCCCTGTTGTCCCTGCCTGGTTCTAGTGCCACTCACTCCGTGCCTGAGTTCCTGCAAAGACTTTTTATCTCTACATCCAACCTCTCTTGCCTCCCACTCACCTTTCAAATTGCTGCATGATGTCATTTAAGAATCTCCATTGGCTCCTTCTTGTCTGTGGCATCATGTTTAAATAAGTCAAAGTTGTGTGACTTTTCACAACCTGCCTCCCTTATCTTTTCCAAACATCTCTGACTCTGAAATATAGACTCTATTCGTATAAGACTTATAACTGTTCTACTTATATTTGTGAACTTTGTTTCCTAGAAATAATAATACTAATATGTCCTTGTTAGGTAACATATTCAGTCTATATAGTCCTCAAATGCAGATGTCTCTTTCTATCTCTCCACAACATTCATTTTGGCCCCATGTTCTGACCTTTTCATCAATAAAGTTTTCTACTTGATATTGCCATAGTCTTAGTTCAGATCCTCATTATCTCCAAATGAATTAATTCTGTATTTTTTTATTATTATTATTCTGCTGCTGGTCTTGTCTCTCTAAAAGTCACACTCAGCTCAAAACTGCTAATAAAAACTTTTTAATTATACTAACATTTTAGATTAAAATATATATATATATGTATATATGTATATATGTGTGTGTGTGTGTGTGAAAGCCAGTCTAGGAATTGGATACAGAACATTTTTATATAGAATATAAAAATATCGGAAAAATATATGTTTTCTTCTGGACAGTATGGTATAGGATGGTGTTATAAACCAAGCACAAGATATCAAAGGTGCTTGAGAAAAGGGTAAACAAAGTTTTGTTGCTACAGCTTCCTTTATCCCACTTCTGTGCTGTGATTCTGTCTCTGGAGAACGTTGGTTTGATAGGGAAAAGTCAAAGGAAACAAAGGAGAATGCTGTGGGTGACGGGGTGGTAGCACAAAGAGAGCTAAGAAGCTGTGGACCTAACCTGCCTGGACTGACCATTAAATATCATGATGAGAGCTTCTGACTCTTACTATAGCAGCCCGTACAGCTACCCAGCTGCAGGAAAACTCAGATTTTGGAATAGACTGAAAAATGAAGAAATCTGATCAAGTCTTTGATCCCATTTCTGATCTGTTAGATCTTATTTCTGTTTCATTGAGGTTCTATGGTTTCTTCATAGCCCCACTGTGGATTTTCATATACTTCCTCAGACATAAAGTACTTGTACCTTTCCTGCCAAGTCATAATTGAATCCTTCACCTTCATGTCCTCTTCTTTTGGTATTAAAAGTACATGTTAGACCTTAAAAATTTCCACAGTTCTTGGATATTCTGGGGTTGTTGTTTTCTTTGCGGTTTTGGAAATTTCTATTTACCGATCCTTCTTAAAAGTTCACTGATTCTTTCCTCAGCCACATCCAGTCTGCTGATATGCCTATCAAAGACATTATTCTTTTCCATGACAACATTTCCTATTTTTAGTACAGTTAGCCATCCATAGCTGTGGTTCTACAGCTGTCAATTCAACCAACCATGAGTTGATCAGCAGTTGGTTGAATCCACAAATGCAGAATATGTGAAGACAGAGCCTGTGGATATGGTGGGCTGACTATACTATGCCATAGCATACAAAGTTGAGCATCTACAGATTTTGGTATCCATGGGGAGTCCTGAAAGTAATCCCCCACAAATACTGAGGTATGCCCATGTTTACTTCTGATATTTTCTTAGAATTTCCATATCTCTACTTATATTACCCATCTATTCTTTCCTGTTGTCTTTTTCCATTAAAGTTCTAACATAGTAATCACAGTTATTAATAATTTAAATTCTCTTATGTTTTCAATATCTGTGTTATATCTGAACCTGGTTCTGATTCTTGCTTTGTTTCTTTAGCCTGTGCATTTTCTCATTGTGGCACGTCATTTTTTTATGATGTATCACGTAAGAGGAGCTGAGGCAAATAGGACTTTATTGTAAGGATTTAGGTTAATCTGCATAAGAGCTGGGTTATTTTATATCTGCTGCAGTTGTAGGTGTCAGAGGTTTCCAATTCCTGTGCCATCCTTGTGTTTGTCTCCTGCCTTGACTTTGGATTTTCATTAGTAGTACTCTTTCTCAGAGAATTTCTGTGTGTTATAGCTCTTTCAACTGTAATCCTGTTGTAACACTGAAAGCTGTTGGCATGGTGGGAAAGTGTGGCGGACAGGAAGAATCCTATAATCTTATGATCAAATCTCAGTCTGCTAGCATTTCTTTACTCTGGTGATGACCTTCACAAGTTTCCTCAGTGATGTGGCCCATCCCATCACCACCTCAGGTGATACAGGAAGGCTAGAGGGGACGGACGTTGGGGAAATTGGAATTAAGCTCCTGTAGTCTTTTTTCCTTGTGAGTAGGTCTTTGTCATGGAGAATGCTTATACATTTCGCGATGATTATACCCTCCTCATTCCTTTCCCCACCAGAGACATGAAACCCTTTTCTTGGATCTTCAATTTTATAATCTGATGGGATTCCTGGAGGTAAAACCCACAAAACTGGGTATCTTTCTTAAGACTGCATCCCCCATTTTTTCACATTCCCATGATAATTTACACTCAGCCTCTAGCAACTCATCAAAATCACCATTCAATTATTCCTATCAGTTTATAACTTTAGTACCTTTTGCTCTAAGGAAGTGGATCTCATCTGTATCTCTCTGAATTCATCTGTCTCTCTAGGATGGTGGTTTGCCCTGCAATGTCACTTCTCTGATGGATCAAAGAAAAGTCATTGGATTGGTTTGCAATTTTTTCATATTTTTGTTCTTGGAAGCACAGGAGTGATGACTTCTAAGCACTTTTCACTGTTGGAACCAAAGTCAAAAGTTGGCTGTGAAATGGTAAAAGAAAGAGACGTGTATATATTGTACCTTATTCAAAGTTACCTTAAGCCTTAGGCCCAGCAGAAGAGAGTAGGAAGCTCAACAGATTATGAAGTATTAGTGTTGAGTCACCAGCAAAGTACAAACTGTCCCACACATCAGGAAACTAGTACACTTAAGTTAATCAACTGAATCAGTGAATATTCCTAAGTGTAATAATTACATAAATCATAAAAGAGACATGTCCAATACAGAAGCATAATAATGTTTTACAGTGATAGATATGCATTCTTGAATAAAATTACAATCCTATACCAAGCAAATTATTATTCATACTGCTTATAAATCTGAAACTTAAAAGAGAAACCTATAAATTTTCACCAACAATAGCACCCACACACTTTATTCACATGTCTGCTCATTCCCAAACACCAGATTTTACACAGCTGCCTGAAATTTTGGCAGAAAATATCCCAGATGCTGCCAAGATTGTGAGAGAGGAAATGAATCTTAACCTAGCTGCTTATAACTTTTAGGAGGCAAGATTGTATGTTTCTGAGTGTTTAGCAAATGTAGAATTGAGAGGTGAGACCAATGGATGAGGAAGAGAAAATTTCTTTATGATTGAGACTAAATTCCTATTAAGTACTCATGAATAGAATATAACTTTAAGTTATGGTCCTATGTTCAATAGTAAATCAACTAAATATTTTATATGAAAATGAGTTTATACTGATATCTCTGATACTAATCCACCCCCACAAGGCTTATTCTTATCTTCCTGAAAGATGGTAAGATTTTGATAGCAGAGGAGCTCATTATATTAATGTGAACAGAAACATACAAGTTCAAAAGGCTTAGTGCTACTGAAGGAAATGGGCTGGTCTTGCATGGCTTGGATGGGAAAAGGACAGTTATACTGTGAAAAATGCTGCCAGTAGAAAAAGAAGAAAAGAATTAAGTCTAATAAATGTACTGATATAAAGCAGAACCATACAATTAAGCCCATATGAAACATTTAGTTGATTTACTGTTGAACCTAAGACTATAACTTAAAGCTACATTCTACTCATGAGTACTTAATAGGAATTTTAGTCTCAATCATAAAGAAATTTTCTCCTCCTCATCCATTGTTCTCACTTTCCAATTCTACATTTGCTAAACACTCAGACTTAGCTCTTTTCTTCCTTTTCTACTGGCAGCATTTGTCTCAGTATCAGTTCAGTTCAGTCGCTCAGTTGTGTCTGACTCTCTGCGACTTCATCAATTGCAGCACGTCAGGCTTTCCTGTTCATCACCAACTCCTGGAGTTCAATCAAACTCTTACCCATCGAGTCAGTGATGCCATCCAGCCATCTCATCCTCTGTTGTCCCCTTCTCCTCCTGCCCCCAATCCCTCCCAGCATCAGTGTTTTTTCCAATGAGTCAACTCTTTGCATGAGGTGGCCAAAGTATTGGAGTTTCAGCTTTAGCATCAGTCCTTCCAAAAAACACCCAGGACTGATCTCCTTTAGAATGGAGTGGCTGAATCTCCTTGCAGTCCAAGGGACTCTCAAGAGTCTTCTCTAACACCACAGTTCAAAAGCACCAATTCTTTGGCGCTCAGCTTTCTTCACAGTCCAACTCTCACATCCATACATGACCACTGGAAAAACCATAGCCTTGACTAGATGGACCTTTGTTGGCAAAGTAATGTCTCTGCTTTTCAATATGCTGTCTAGGTTGGTCATAACTTTCCTTCCAAGGAGTAAGCATCTTTTAATTTCATGGCTGCAATCACCATCTGCAGTGATTTTGGAGCCCAAAAATATAAAGTCTGACACTGTTTCCACTGTTTCCCCATCTATTTCCCATGAAGTGATGGGACCGGATGCCATGATCTTTGTTTTCTGAATTGTACATTAAGCCAACTTTTTCACTCTCCTCTTTCACTTTCATCAAGAGGCTCTTTAGTTCCTCTTCACTTTCTGCCATAAGGGTGGTGTTATCTGCTATCTGAGGTTATTGATATTTCTCCCGGCAATCTTGATTCCAGCTTGTNTCACATTCCAGGATGTCTGGTTCAAGGTGAGTGATCACACCATCGTGATTATCTTGGTCGTGAAGATCTTTTTTGTACAGTTCTTCTGTGTATTCTTGCCACCTCTTCTTAATATCTTCGGCTTCTGTTAGGTCCATACCATTTCTGTCCTTTATCGAGCCTATCTTTGCATGAAATATTCCCTTGGTATCTCTAATTTTCCTGAAGAGATCTCTAGTCTTTCCCATTTTGTTGTTTTCCTCTATTTCTTTGCATTGATAGCTGAGGAAGGCTTTCTTAACTCTCCTTTTCCCATCCAAGCCATCCAAGACCAGCTCATTTCCTTCAGTAGCACTAAGGCTTTTGAACTTCTTTGTTTCTGTTTACATTAATATAAAGAGCTCCTCTGGTGTCAAAATCTCACCGTCTTTTCGGGAAGATAAGAATGAACCTTATCGTGGTGGATTAGAACAAGGGATATCACTATAAACTTGTTTTCATACATACACAGAGATAAATACTGAAATGAAAATATAGATGTGTATGTACACTTTGTCAGTATATACACATATATTCCACAGATGTTAACATCAGGAAATGCTCAATGGAGTTATGTGGGGAATCTCTTTACTATTTTTGCAACTTTCCTGTGAGTTTAAAGTTATTTCAAAATAAATAAAGAAAGGAAAATGGAAAAGCTTTGAGTGCATATGCCATGTAAAAATGTTTCTAACAAACTGAAAAGCTTATTGTGATTTAAGGTTTAAGTCAGCATGACCTTCACAAACCTCCCCAGAAGTCATCTGTTCCTTTCCCCATAAGTCTTTATGGGGAAAATTGTATCATAGAGGTTCAAGCCTCTGTCTCTATTCAGAGATATTTTTTTCTTATTCCTAATGGAATGAATTAAGAAAGATATTGGATGTGGAGGAGAAATTTGATCACACTATAAGAAGTAACTCCTCATTCCTTCTCTGCTGCATTCATAGGCTAGAATTTCACTAAGAATCCAACTGAGTCTCAGAGCAAGCATGCTAAGTAATCATTCTTTCCAAGTAGCTGTAGAGAGAAGAACTTGGTTATAGTTGTAGGAGATGAGCAAACCTGCCTTGAGGCAGGAATACAGGGGTGGATTTTAAAAGGAGCTCATGCTTCTAAGAAATAATTTTTTTCAGCATAAATCAAGAACCAATCACATAGAAATTGCAAGTATCCCCAAACTCTTACACTCAGGCTTCAAGTTCAGTAAATAATTGTGATATCTATCCTGAGAAAGGAATATAGTATAGCAAAGGAGTCTGAATTGAGAATCAAGAAAGACCCATGTAACCTCCAACCAGGTCAATAAATACCAGATGTGGCATGCTACAATGCCCCTTATATACCTCTTTCTAATAATCACAAATACCCTTTCTCTGAAAGGGAGATGTATCCACATTGCTGTCTATAGCTACAATGTGTTAATTTTTAATTGATGCAAGGTTTCCCATTATAACTATTTGCCATTGTTCAGTCATAAGTCGTGTATGACTCTTTGCAACCCTATGGACCGCAGCATACCAGTTCCTCTGTCCTCCACTGTCTTCCAAAGTTTGCTCAATTCATGTCCATCTCATCCTCTGCTGCTCCCTTCTTTTGCCCTCAATCTTTCCCAGCATCAGGGTCTTTTCTAATGAGTCAGCTCTTTGCATCAGGCAGCCAAAGTTTTGAAGATTCAGCTTCAGCATCAGTCCTTCCAATGAACATTCAGGGTTGATTTCCTTTAGGATTGACTGATATGATCTTCAAACTAGTCCAAATACCATAATTTATTTGCCTGTTGTTGTTGGATACTTGTCTATCATAAACTGTGTCACAAGTAATGTTCTTTTGTTGCTGTTGTTTAGTCTCTAGGATGTGATCCCATGGATTATAGCCCCACAGGCTCCTCTGTCCATGGGCTTTCCCAGGCAAGAATAATGGAGTGGGTTGTCATTTCCATCTCCAGGGGACCTTCCTGACCCAGGGATTGAACCCAGGTTTCCTGCGTTGGCAGGCAGGTTCTTTACCACTGAGCCACGGGGGAAGCCATACATGTAGCTTATTGCACACATGTAGCAATTTCCTAAATCTGACTTTTTATTAGATTTTATGAAAATAAAAATCAACTAAATGAGGAAAGCAAAGCTGTTTGACCGAGAACTTGCTATTGCAAGGGAGTCAGCCACTGTTACTTGCATTTTGGCAAAGACTCAAACGCAGGCAGAGAAATGGGAAAGTGTTATAGTAGAAGAAAGAGGACAGGCTACAGCTGTACCATTAGAGGTTGTTGGTGTAGGGAAGCCAAAGGTGTGTGTATTTGACTTTCTCTTGTTGGTCCAAAGTTGAAACTGGGGAGTATTGGGGAAGCCATCAGTTAACAATCAAGTCCTGATCATTTGGGGTCAATTATTACAGGAATCACTGTTTAGCTCCCTAGATTGTTACTAGAGATAGAAACCTGGCTTCCTACACGGCCCCATTATAGAAGGCTGGCTTTCTGGACTGGTTCTTGTAGATAAAAAGTTGATTTTCCGGGCAGTTCACTGCAGGTGAACTGAGTTCTTCTTTTATATATGGTCTGGTTATTGTTTATTTGTATATTTCATCTCACACTTTCGTGCTTTCTGTCAAGTTATCTGGTTTCCTGGAGCTTCAGAGCATAATGAAAACACATTTCATATCATTTTTGTTAAAGTGGAATAATATGTTGAATAACTATGTTGCTCTTTGACACATATGAATATTCTCTCTTCTTTACACCTCTTTCAATTCAATAGGTGTTTGACATTGTCTACCAGTGACCGTCAAGCAGCATTGCATGAAATGTAAATGTTGTAAAAAAATTCAAGCATTAAAGTACTGGAATGGTTATTTTGATATTCTTTCCAACTTCATGCATCCTTGGTAGTGCTGTAGTATCCTTGTCTTCCTTGTAAGGATAAAGGTTCTTGGATGTGGACCAAGGACCTTGACCGAAGGTCATATAGCTACTATGCAGAACTAGCATTTATATCTAGTTCTGATTCCACAGTATATGCATAATTTTTTCTTTCCTATATATAAATGTCTCCCAATAGTTTAGATATTTTCCTACCTTATCAGATCACAGGAATACTTGTAAGATTATAATATGTTGATAGAAACTCATCAAAGAATTATAAACTATAATAAGCAATTTGAATATGTAAGTAGCTAAAAATGATTGCACAACTGAATTGTTTCTAGTAATGATAAAAATTTGTATTTCTGATGAGTTGTTTTCAACTTTATAACCAATGAAAATAGAGAATTCAAGTTATTTTATATTTTATTTTGAGCACCATTTAGCATGAAAATCCTATTTTATATATACCCATTGTAATAAAGAGAAGAAGATGAAACACCCAATAATATGTTGATAGTCTTGAATTAAGCTATTCCAAACATCATTAATGCTTACATCTTGGAAAGAGTATCACTTTTTAAAAAATAAAGGCTGTGGTTGTTTAATTTACTTTGAGGAAATCTAACTCTGCTTATTTCACTCAGTTATAATTTAAGAACCTCAAGATTTTGTTTTCTCTTTTAGCCATAGAATCTGTTTTTTCATAACTCAGTTATTCAAAATAAATGTCATTGCATTTTAAATAATAAATATTTTTAGGATAATATTAAAGTTAAATTATGATTGGAAATATTTCTTTCATTATTCTTTTCATAAGAACACCTATAGCATTTCCTCAAGGACCTTTTAGGAAATATTATTATATTAAAACTATGGGGACTAAGCACTCAGCAAAACTGACAGTTAGGATGCATTGAAATTTTCCAGCTTTGCCATGCTTTTCATAGCTAAGATTTCACTCTCCTATTATCTGACTAGTTGTCTCTGAGAAGTTGGATTTTTAAAATAGCACTAAATTATACAGAAAGAGGCATTCAATATTTGAAAATATTCCAACTGGAACATTGACTTATTTATACATTCAACATAGCATAGTGCTGAAGTTAGCTGATATTTATCTTGGAGGGTTTTCTCCACCTCCACTTTTAGAAAATAGTTGTGTGAATAGCTGATCCATGGAAATTATAAGGCATGGAATTATGGACTCCTTTATATAGCTTAATAAAACTTGCCACCTTATTACTGTCCTTTCAGAAAAGTTTAGGCTAGCTCCTGTCCAGACCTGCGGAATCAGGCTGGCCTTGTTCCAGTCACTTCCTTAAAAAACCTAGCAAAGGCTACAGCTCAAAAAGTTTTATACTGTTATAAGAAACACATTTACAACATAAGGGTATAGAAAGAATGAGAGTAAATGGATAGAAACAAATATACCATGCAAATACTATCCAAAAGAAATTCAGTGTAGCTATTGTAATATCAGACAAGATCTTTAACAAAAGAATTTCTAGGAAAAGGGTCATCTCAAAATGATTAAAGATTTAATTTTTGAAGAAGATATAATTCTAATGTTTTATACAAATAGTAATGTAGACTTAGCTAATAACACAGACTCAAACTAAGATAAAATAAAAGTCATTTAACAAAACAATAAAAGCCTAATTTTCAATGAATATTTGAAAAATATAAGTGAAAACTTGATCTAATTGACATATAAAATACTATACTACAAACTTTAGAATATATGGTTTTTTCAGTCACTGAAGGACAGCAGATAAAAAATCTATCAATGTATGGTAAAAACCACTACAATATTGTAAAGTAATTAGCCTCCAACTAAAATAAATAAATAAATAAATAAATAAATAAAAAGAATCTATATGCCTGCAATGCAGGAGACACAGGATACGCAGGTTTGAACACTGGGTTGGGAAGATCCCTTACGGGAGGAAATGGTAACCCATTCCAGTATTCTTGCCTGGTAAATCCCACTGACAGAGGAACCTGGCAGGCTACAGTCCAAAGGTCACGGAGTCAGACACATCTGAGTGACTAAATGCGAAGGAGCATTAACAATAACTTATCAATTCTATATCATAAGGCAGACCTTAGCACATTTCAATGGACTGACATGAAGTGTGTGTCTTTTAACCAAAATACAATTAAAATAGAAATCAAAGATTTAGAAAAAGATAGCTAGAACAAAAATCTTCGCTTTTTTAAATTAAGGAATGTATTTTAAAATAATCTATTGACCAATAAAATAAACATGGAAGTTAAAACATATGTTTAACTGAATGCTAACACAAGCAAGAAGTTTCAAAATCCATGGAATACAGAGAAAGCTGTTCTTAGAGGGAAATTTTTATCTTTAAATTCATGTAAGAGAAAACAAATGAGACAGAAAAATAAATGAATTTTAGCTCATCTGTCTCAGAAAGTTTTATTTAATAACAGCAAGTCAATTTCAAATAAAGTAGAATGAAAAACATAGAAAATATGGATACCAATGAAATAAATCTACTGTACAAAGGACCCCAAAATAGTCAAATGTTTATTATTGGAGGAGTCTAGTAAAATTGTTAATCCTTGCTGCAATTAACAAGGAAACAAAAAAGCAAGAAGGAAAATAGATTTGTTTCACTTTAATGATTATAAAGATGAAATATGAGTAGAGTGAAGAAAAGAGATTTTTATCATGGGCAGCATCTCTGCAAGTGTGGCTTAGCAAGTGTTTGCACTTTGCAAAGGAGTGGTTTAGAAATTATCTACTTTTTTCCACAGGGATTTACTATACCAGCTGGATTTTTCCTTTGAGACTATTTATAAAACTCTCAAATGCTGATAAGAAAATAGGTATTTTATCTTCTTCTAATTTTCTTCAGCTCCAAAATCACTGCAGATGGTGACTGCAGCCATGAAATTAAAAGACAATTGCTCCTTGGAAGAAAAGTTATGACCAACCTAGATAGCATATTAAAAAGCAGACACATTACTTTGCCAACAAAGATCCATATAGTCAAAGCTATGGTTTTTCCAGTAGTCATATATGGAGGACCATAAAGAAAGCTGAGCATTGAAGAACTGATGCTTTTGAACTGTGGTGTTGGAGAAGACTCTAGCAAATCCCTGGGACTGCAAGGAGATCAAACCAGTCAATCCTAAAGGAAATCAGTCGTGAATATTCACTGAAAGGACTGACGCTGAAGCTGAAGCTCTAATACTTTGCGCACCTGACGTGAAGAACCGACTCTTTAGAAAAGACCCTTTTGTTGTCTCGCATACAGGGTCATCATCACCATCTTTCTAAATTCCATATATATGCGTTAGTATACTGTATTGGTGTTTTTCTTTCTGGCTTACTTCACTCTGTATAATCGGCTCCAGTTCCATCCATCTCCTTAGAACTGATTCAAATGTATTCTTTTTAATGGCTGAGTAATACTCCATTGTGTATATGTACCACAGCTTTCTTATCCATTCATCTGCTGATGGACATCTAGGTTGTTTCCATGTTCTGGCTATTATATGCGAGACAACAAAAGAGACTCAGATCTATAGAGTGAACTTTTGGACTCCGGGGGAAAGAGAGAGGGAGAGGGTGGGATGAGATGGGAGAATGGCATTGAAACATGTATACTAGCATGTAAGAAACGAATCGCTAGTCTATGTCCGATGCAGGATGCAGGATGCTTGGGGCTGGTGCATGGAGAGGACCCAGAGAGATGGTATGGGGTGGGAGGTGGGAGGGGATTCATGTTTGGGAACGCATGTACACTCGTGGTGAATTCATGTCAATGTTTGGCAAAACATTGTATTGTATTGTAAAGTAAACTAAAGTTAAAATAAAAATGAAAAAAAAAAAAGAAAAGAAAAGACCCTGATGCTGGGAAAGAATGAAGGCAGACAGAGAAGGGGACAACAGAGGATGAGATGATTGGATGGCATCACTGATTCAATGGACATGAGTTTGAGCAAGTTCTTGGAGTTGGTGATGGACAGGGAAGCCTGGCGTGCTGTAGTCCATGGGGTCAAAAAGAATCAGACATGACTGAGCAACTGAACAATAACAACTAATGTACTAACACAATGCAAAACATAGCCTCTTTTCCTCCTGAAGTTCTATAGAAAGATGGACAAAAATTCCTTAACTCTCTGTCAAGTGAATTGAACCAAAACACTTGAATTTCTCTCTATGTTTACAATAGGCAGGAGAATGTGATTTGAGTTATTTTTTCTCATATGTCTTGTAGTTTGTAATGAAATCAAGCAAATATGAAAACACACTAGTATGAATATGTTTACTTTTGTGCTCAATGAATTTAAAGAAACAATGATTTCTAAAGTCTTTAATTAATAACCCAAATATCTGTACATCTATCCCCAAATATTTGTGTTTTATGTAAAGGAATTGGATAGATCTTATGCTTGAATTTTGAGTGTTGTTGTGTTTTATGTCCAAATATTCTAGACTCTGAAACTGGGCAGTAAAAGAGATGGAAAGACAAAAATACAATAGTGAAATAAACACTGTTAGCAAACTTTAAAGGTCTCCTTATTGGCTTATCACATCAGGTGTACATTATCATTCTGATGTTCCAAACTTTCCACAAAATATTCCTAACCCCTTTCTCACTCTTAGCTACTACTTCCAGTTACAAGAATCTTAACAAAAATCAGACTATTCTATGCTCCCGACATATACTATCTTGGACATTCCTTGGATAGCTTTGCTCAGACAGGTCATGATGAAACTTTATTATCTTCCAATTCTTCTCCATAATCTCTCTTCTTAATAATTTTCCAGCTCAGCAACACCGTAACATCTTTCTTGTATTTCTTGTGTAACTGTTTGCTTTTTTGAAAATTAGACAGCATCATTGAGAATTCTCTAATTTTTAATTTCTTAAGGGCTGAACTGTATTTTTAGGATATTTACATATTTATTTTCCTGACTTTCATTGAATTGAATCAAGTTGTTTGGAACTAAAGAGATAGTAAATAAGAATTGAGAAAATGGGAGATGACGAGGAAGAAAAGCTTTGAAAAAAACATACTGGCTGGTTGAAAGGAGGGTGGAGTTTGCCTAGTGTGAAGGAGAGCCTTAGCTGTTTTCTGGCTTCTCTCACGCATACCAAATGTAAAAAGGGAATTGAAAGAACCTGAATTTTGGAGTCACAGAATATTGGCTTGAACAATGTATCTTCCTGAAAACTTGGTTTCTGTATTTGTAGAAGAGGAGTAATAATTTCTTCTTTATTTAATTCTGTATATATGACCTTAATGAAATAATTACACAAAAATGTTCAGTTAATTGTTATAGAAATCTTGATTTTAATTTTTTTGTCTGGTGGTTGAAGGAGGAATATATTTGATGTGGGGGGGACATTTTCTAATAAAAGTCATACAATATAAGTAGACATATTATGAATAAAAATAATAATATGAGTATAGCTAGCATCTCTCAAACTCAAGTGTCAAACATTGTATTAAGGTTTTCACACAAATATGTCATTAATTCTCATAATAATTCTATTCTATTCCTACTGTAGAGAGGAAGAAACTGAAGTACTGGGAATTCAAACTGAGGTACTGGGCTCTCAAGCTTAGAGGTAATGCTCTAACCACTCACTTTCTGGCATTACCTCAGCAGAGGCAACTCTGAGATGAATGTACTTTTACCTAGAAAAGTTATGGTGAAAATACTTCTTGGAAAAAAACATTTCTTTCTTTGAAAAACTCAGCTTCAAATGAAGGTAGTTAGTATAGTAGAATCAGAGCCCAAGTTAAAAAAGACTGTTTTCCCCTCTTAAGTATCAAATTATAAACATTATGGTAAATCTAATTGAATACAGTTCAGGGCCTTTTTGCTTCTTTCTAATTTAGTTGTAATGAGCGTACAACAAATTAAATCTATAAGAAAAGGAGACCTAGCCAGATCCAAAGTATGGTTTCCACAGGATATAATATAAAAACTGTATATTTTAAAATTATGCTGTGGTTCAAAGTGTTTGGACTGTATATGAATTTTTGACCACCAGCATTGTTGAGAAATTGCTAAGACTGCAGAAAGGGAATTGTATGTACTGCAGAGAAATCTGGCAATTAAAGATGAAGCACTTACTTGGACCCATTGCTCAGTGATTGCACAATCACAGAACAGAAAAGGAGTCCTCCCCTGAGAGACTTTCATCTTAACAGCATTTGCTGCATCTGCACCTACCCTTACATCATCTGTCTAGCCAGTACAGATGTTCCCACCCGTCACCATATTCCAAAAGAAAGAGTTAAACAGCCAGAGAGAATCCACATGATAAACAATCATTAGTGGTCTATGTGGGTAGGTAACATTCATAGTCAGAGTTTTTATTTGTTTGTTTTTGGTGTATGTTGCTGATTTTCCTTCGAAACACGCCTTATTCAGTTTCAGCGGTATGCTTGTCTTCTTAGCTCTTGCAAAAAATCTTTAAGCAGCAAATGTATAATAATAGCTTTGTTCTTTTGTGCCCCTGGAATGAGTCTTGGTCTTAAGTAGGGAGAGCAGTGCTGGGCCCTAAAATTCTTTGATTATAGTGGCATAATTTTTCTCCCTGGCAATTTCCAGTCTGGGAAGAGTCAGCTGACAGTTAACAGCGGATGGAGTGGACTGAAAAAAGTCAATAGATAACAGCAAGGTAACCCATAGTTAAAAACAATTGGGGTTCTCTAATGCACCTAGGCTGGAGGGGCCAAGGAAGAAGGTGGTAAACTGGTGCCCGGGGTTCAGGGTCTCCTAGCAGAAGCTGGAATCATGAGAGAAGGGAGCGAGATCAAGGAAGAGATGCAGACAGAGCCAGAGATGGTTTAAGGGTAAGGAAGGAAGAGGGAAATATCTGGCTTCATTCTTCCATCTCCTGTCACTATCTCCCATTAGCAAAAAGCCAGCAGACACATAACCTGGTTATTACAGTCTGCAAGGGTTAGCCTCGTTTCAATGTCAAACAGCCTATGGGAAGAGTGAGGGACTGATCAGAGGATAATAGACCCAGAATTGGCAAAGGCAGTAGAAATAGATGGAAAAGGAGGGGTTTGGAGGCACTGAGATAGTTTTGTGGCTTAAGAAATAGAATGATTTGAAGTATATTTAGATTAAAAAGAAATAAAACAGCATGACTTAGTGACAGATTAGGTTTGAGAATTAAGGGAAAAATAAAGTGCTGTGAACAATTTCAACCATTTTCATAGTTTGGGTTAGTTTCATAATTTCTGCAGAACGGTAAGTCTGCCACTTAAAATAATCCCTGAACGTTTAATTAAACTGTTCCTCCAGTTATTAATAAGTAAGAAAGAGTCATCAGCAGTTGGCTAGAAGTCAGATGACAGAGAAGGAAGGAGATTGGCTCCTGCCGTGGGTTGCCTTGGTTACTGTTGTTGGTTATTGTCATCAGGAGGCACAGGAGAGAAGAACAGAAAGTTATATAACCAAGGAACAGAGGATTTACAGGATAATACAGCCTCTGGATATCATTTGAGGCTGAAAAGAAGTTTTGTTTTACAATATTGAATTACAAAGACCAACTCCCTGGAGAAATGAGAAGGCTACTATAGCAAGCAGTCCTAGTAATAACTGCCAGATGTGGATGTATAGGATGTGAAAAATACTTTGAGAATTTCTACAATCAGCCAATTAGCCAATCTAAATATAAGATTTTAAGTTCTACCTATTAGAACAAAGATGGAGACTAAGATGTGGTGTATCAGAACAAATGTAGGGACTAAGATGTGGTCTAGAGGAAGCCACGAGCCAAGACATGAATGACTACAGACTCATCTCATGCAGTTGCCACTGCATTTAAGGGGGGACATGAGGGACCCATAGTCACTCGGCCTGCCCTTGGCAGCTATTGCTGTAAACCATCAGCAAAGAGCTAGAAGCTTGACATCAAATGCCTTGGTTACCATTAGTTTGTAAAATTTTAACTTTAGTAATAATGTAGAAAAAGAAAAAGAGATCAAAGTTATTAATAATAATCCAATTCCATAATGATAAAGTAACTCTTTGGCCCAATAAAGAAGAATTACTTAAGTGTTTACCATATGTGAGGCTTTGTGCTAGTTCTTGGAAAGACTAGAGAGAAATATAGGGCATGTTGTAGCACAATCACAGGATCCTTTCATTTTTAATTTTAGTAGCACAATTAATTAGCTCCAGCAATGCTGAGTGACTTCACTTTCACTTTTCATTTTCATGCATTGGAGAAGGAAATGGCTACCCACTCCAGTATTCTTGGCCTGGAGAATCCCAGGAGCCTGATGGACTGCCGTCTCTGGGGTCACACAGAGTTGGACACGACTGAAGCAACTTAGCAGCAGCTTAGCAGCAACACTGAATTCCAAGCAAATTTACTTTCCTGGTATATACTGACATTTTGCATATACAAAAACCTCTAAATTCATGGGGGAAATGTCCATATCCAGAACCAGAAAAAGTTAATATATAAAGGAGGAGTCAATGGCAACCCACTCCAGTACTCTTGCCTGGAAAATCCCATGGATAGAGGAGCCTGGTAGGCTGCAGTCCATGGGGTCACGAAGAGTCGGACACGACTGAGCGACTTCCCTTTCGCTTTTCACTTTCATGCATTGGAGAAGGAAATGGCAACCCACTCCAGTGTTCTTGCCTAGAGAATCCCAGGGACGGGGAGCCTGGTGGGCTGCCATCTATGGGGTTGCACAGAGTCGGACACGACTGAAACGACTTAGCAGTAGTAGCAGCAGCATATACGCCCCAGGATCTGAATAGATAATTGTAAAGTGAACATTATCAAACTAAAAGGGAATGAGAGTTTGATACAGACTACAGAGTTATGCATGCAGGTCAAGACGTATGGAAAGAGTAACATGGAAAGTTACTATACGTAAAGTAGATACACAACAGGAATTTGCCCTATGGCTCAGGAAACTCAAACAGGGGCTCTGCATCAACCTAGAGGGGTGGGATGGGGGGCNGCAATTGTCCTTCAATAAAAAATAAATAAATTAAAAAAAGAAGCAACAGTTAGAACTGGACATGGAAGAACGAACTGGTTCAAAATTGGGAAAGGAGTATGTCACAGGTGTATATTGTCATCCTGTTTATTTAACTTAAATGCAGAGTACATCATGTGAAATGCAAGGTTGGATGAGGCTCACACTTGAATAAAGATTGCTAGGAGAAATATCAATAACATCAGATATGTAGATGACATCACCCTAATGACAGAAAGTGAAGAGGAACTAAAGAGCCTCTTGATGAAAGTGAGAGAGAAGATTGCAAAAGTTGGCTTAAAACTCAACATTCAAAAAACTGAGATCATGGCATCAGGTCTCATCACTTCATGGCAAATAGATGGGAAAACAATGGAAATAGTGACAGACTTTATTTTCTTGGGCCCCAAAATTACAGCAGATGATGACTGCAGCCATGAAATTAAATGATGCTCCTTGAGGAAAAACAAGCTATGATAAACCTAGACAGAGTATTAAAAAGTGGAGACATCACTTTGCCTACAAAGGTCCATCTAGTCAAAGCTATGGTTTTTCCAGTAGTTACGTATGGATGTGAGAGTTGGACTTTAAAGAAAGCTGAAGGCTGAAGAAATGATGCTTTCAAACTGTGGTGCTGGAGAAGACTCTTGAGAGTCCCTTGGATAGCTAGGAGATCAAACCAGTCAATCCTAAAGGCAATCAACCCTGAATATGCATTGGAAAGAATGATTCTGAAGCTGAAACTCCAATATTTTGGCCACCTGTTGGGGAGAGCTGACTTATTGGAAAAGACCTTGATGTTAGGAAAGAATGTCGGCAGGAGGAGAAGGGGATGACAGAAGATGAGATGGTTGGATGGCATCACTGACTTGGTTGACATGAGTTTGAGTAAGCTCCAGTAGCTGGTGATGGACAGGGAAGCCTGTTGTGCTGCAACCCATGGGGGTGGCAAAGAGTCAGACACAACTAAATGACTGAACAAAAGCAACAGAGTTACTAAATAGTTTGTACCAGTTCAGTTCAGTTCAGTCGCTCAGTTATGTCTGACTATTTGTGACCCCATGAACCACAGCACGCCAGGCCTACCTGTCCATCACCAACTCCCGGAGTCTACCCAAGCCCATGTCCATCGAGTCAGTGATGCCATCCAACCATCTCATCCTCTGTCATCCCCTTCTCCTCCTGCCCTTAATCTTTCCCAGCATCAGAGTCTTTTCAAATGAGTCAGCTCTTTGCATCAGGTGGCCGAAATGTTGGAGCTTCAGCTTCAACATCAGTCTTTCCAATGAACACCCAGGACTGATCTTTAGCATGGACTGGTTGGATCTCCCTGCAGTGCAAGGGACTCTTCAAAAATCTTCTCCAACACCACAGTTCAAAAGCATCAATTCTTTGGTGCTCAGCTTTCTTTATAATCCAACTCTCACATCCATACATGACCACTGGAAAAACCATAGCCTTGACTAGACAGACCTTTGTTTGCAAAGTAATGTCTCTGCTTTTTAATATGCTGTCTAGGTTGGTCATAACTTTCCTTCCAAGGCTGCTGTTGCTGCTAAGTCACTTTAGTCATGTCCAACTCTGTGCGACCCCATAGACGTCAGCCCACCAGACTCCATCGTCCCTGGGATTCTCCAGGCAAGAACACTGAAGTGGGTTGGTTACCATTTCCTTCTCCAATGCAGGCTAGTGAAAAGTGAAAGTGAAATCGTTCTGTTGCATCCAACTCTTAGTGACCCCACAGACTTCAGCCTACCAGGAGTAAGCGTCTTTTAATTTCATGGCTGCAATCACAATCTGCAGTGATTTTGGAGTTCCCCCAAAATAAAGTCAGCTACTGTTTCCACTGTTTCCCCATCTATTTGCTATGAAGTGATGGGACCAGATGCTATGATCTTAGTTTTCTGAATGTTGAGCTTTAAGCCAACCTCTCCTCTTTCACTTTCATCAAGAGGCTCTTTAGTTTGTCTTCACTTTCTGCCATAAGGGTGGTGTCATCTGCCTATCCGAAGTTATTGACATTTCTCCCGGCAATCTTGATTCCAGCTTGTGCTTCTTCCAGACCAACGTTTCTCAGGATGTACTCTGCATAGAAGTTAAATAAGCAGGGGGACAATATACAGAGAAGTCCCTAAATGTCGTCTTGACCTGTATACAGTCTCTGAAAACTGATAAGTAAACTATTAGGAGATATATTCTTCTCCCAGAAATAAGAAAATAATGGAATGAGTAATAAAATAACACTGTAGGAAAAAAGAACTAAGTGTTCTACATAGGAAAATAATTAAATACTATTTAGGAAACAATCAGATCAGCCAAAGCTGGGACTCTGAAGTTGTTGTTGTTCAGAAAAGCAGGATGCAAATAACTTTATAGAAAATATAGAGGGGCAAATTGACCAAATATTGAGTCTCATCAAGGAATCCCACAGTTCAGTAGTTATCCAAGAAATAGACATCAAGATCTCAAAGAGATAGCTGCACTTCCATGTTTGAGGTAGCATTACTCATTATACTCAAGATATGGAAACAAGCAAAACATCCATCAGTGGATGGATAAAGAACACGTGGTATACACAGAAAATGGAATATCTTACTTTTTGAGTTAATATGTGGCAGAGAAAAATATAAAGACTACAAATGCATTTTGATGTCAAAGCCTTAATTCATGTTTAGACACCGGAAGTTTCACCAGCCAGTGTGTTGGCACCTTCAGTGGAAATGGCACAGGAAATCTGAGGAGTATTATAAAAACAGTTTTTACTTCAGAAAACTCCTGAGTAAGTGTTAGGCTTCCTTAGAAGATTGAGCATCTAACTTTGATAATGTTAAATTTGGGTGATTGTACTGCAGAACCATAAAAGACTACCTGTATGGTAGGCTATAACATTGACAAACACTGACAAATGGGTTGGACAAATCGTCATTCTCTGGAGTATTTTTCAGAGGTTATCTTCCATTTATCGTTAGAGACTTTTCCTTTTGTCCAAAATTTGTCCAAAAAGTCTATCTCATATCTGAGATAACTAGTGTTACCATAAGGGTAAAAGTTTATATTAATATCAAAGTTATCAAATTGTCTAGATCTTGTGTTATTCTTATTAAGTGGAATGTCTTCAAGTACCTGATTACCTTTTACTAGAAACATACATTTGAAAAATATTTTATAAATTTAAGTATTAATAATTCAAAATTTTATACTATGAAAAGTCTTCCCTTTCAGTTACTTTTACTTTTAAGTGAGAACTTTGGATAAATAATAACTCTTATACAATCCCATAGACTGTAGCCTGCCAAGCTCCTCTGTCCATAGAATTTTCCAGGTAAGAATACTGACATGGGTTACCATCTCCTACTGTAGGGGAATCTTCCAGACCCAGGGATCGAACCAATGTTTCTTCTTTCTCCTGCATCTGGCAGGCAGATTCTTTACCACTGTGCTACCTGAGAAGCTGCACAAAGCATAACTGATAGTAGGTAATGTCACTGACTACTAGAACTAAGAAATATAATTATTTATTGAATACTAACAACAACTCATGAGTTAGGTAGTTATTACTCTCAAGTAAAGCCGAGGAAATTGAGTCTTAGAGAGGATTAAGGACCTCACTAAGGTAAACAGAGGTAGTAAGTGGAAGAGAACATCATCATGAAGCTATGTAAGTGTCATTGTCAATTCCTGACTTGTTAATCAAGAATGTCATGTCAAAGTAGGGCTTCTCATTCTTGGAACTGTAAGTGGTTTGACTATTCATGAGCACTGACAAGACTCTCACATAATCTACCCTTGGTGTAGCTTCATGACAAAAGAGCTTCTCTTGGAAGGTTCTTAGTGTCTCTTGCTGTGATCTGTGAGCTGAGTCACAGTTACAGATGACAATATTGCCCAAAGGCCTTGAGGCTGGCAGAGGAAGCAGTACCTGATACTGAGCTGAAAAGTTACAACAGATTTTACACTGGATTACAATCCAGACTGAAAGAGGATGTGGAAGTTAGTTCTTTGGGGGTACTTTATAAGGAAAAGTCTCTAGCGATAAATGGAAGATAACCTCTGAAAAGTACTCCAGAGAATGGCGATTATTTGGGAGAATCTGACTTACGCTATCTGTGACCCTGTATTTCAGTAAGTATCTTGGTATCTTGTCTTTGGAAGACCTGGGTTCCTTTCCTGGCTTGGGAAGATCCCCTGGAGAAGGGAAAGGCTACCCACTCCAGTATTCTGGCCTGGAGAATTCTTCCATGGACTGTATATCGCCCATGGGGTCACAAAGAGTCAGACACGACTGAACAACTTTCACTTTTACTTTTGTCTTCGGAGGCAGGAGAGGTGACCACTTGTCTAGGATGCTCTTTCTGATAGAGGTGATTGTCTCAGATCTCAAGGATTGTAAACATTAAGCAAACGATCCTGCACATTTTTACAGTATTCTACACAGGACACATGTATGTTTGTACGTAAAGAATAGAAGATATCAAATATCTACTGTGTTCCAGGAACTGAGCTAAACATTTTCTTATAACTATCTGACAGTCTCACAATTGAGCTTGTGGGTTTTGTCAGATCCACAGGAGTGCACAAAAACAATGATTGGGTTACGTTAAAGTGGTTGCAGGGAATTAAAAGATTTGTGACTTGCAATAAACTGTGGGAGAAAAAGTATGAATGTTACAAGTTTTATGAGAAAAAAACCAAGTCTTTATAAAGGCAATTTTTCTTTCTCTAGCCAATGTATAGCTTAAGTTAGATT
This sequence comes from Redunca redunca, assembly GCA_006410935.1. Taxonomy (NCBI): domain Eukaryota; kingdom Metazoa; phylum Chordata; class Mammalia; order Artiodactyla; family Bovidae; genus Redunca; species Redunca redunca. The sequence goes on from SJYQ01096254.1 coordinate 623,646, forward strand.
TAGAGGATTAACCCTGATATTTTCCTTAAGGAATTTTTTTTCCTTTTTTTTTTTTTTTCCCTGAGCTAGACTCCCCCATGGTGAGGTGGCAGTTTAAATTTAAAAAGATTAAATAACTCATAAACTTCATCTCAACCTACTTAATTTCCTAGGATTCCTGGCCTGAATACTAGGCAGTTTTGTAAATATACAACAACCTGAGATCATGGGAGGATTTAAAGCTATTTTGCAGCAGTTAATAAAGTGGGAAAAGACCAGGACTTGGGCTCAGAAGATCCAAAGTTGTCTTGGCTTGAACATAATTTGTGAGTTGGGTCAAAATTCTTCCTTTTTCCAGATCTCAATTTACCTATGTTTATCTGAGGAGATTGATTATTATGTTGATCAGGACTCTTTTAGAAGCAAATGTCAGAAATTCAAGTCAAAGTGCATAAAGAGAATAAGATGATTATCAGTGCACTTAACTGAAAAGTCCAGAGTTATAGCTAGGTCTGGGTCTGGCTAGATCTAGAGGCTGGAATTATGCTGTCCGGCTGTTTTTCTACATACTGCCCCCAGCCTACTTCATAGAGTTGGCTTTTTTGTTCATTTATTTTTGGCTCTAGACTTTTTTAATCTAGCAACTTCTAAAGAAAGAGGCTTTCCTTTCCTAATAATAATTACAGTAAAAGAATGGAGTCTCTTTAGTCCACTTGGTCTGAGTGCTCTGCCTTAAACGAACCACAATTTATTGGTTTAGTTAAGTTGATTACTCAAATAATTATTTTTTGAACTTTACAATGAGACAGTTACGATGGGGTTTTAGATATCTGTGATAAAATGTGAACAAACTTAAAATATATAAATACCTTGCCTCCATAAATAGAGTGGGACAAAGCAGGACAAGGAAAGAGAGTGATAGGGTCTATTTCGCATATAGTGATCAGACAGGTCTTTTCTGGTATGGTGATATTTGTGATTCTTCTGGGAAAAAAGTGATGCTGGGAGAAAACAAATCGAGAAACTTACTGTGCTCTGGGAATAGCAAAGGGACTATGGTGGTTGGAGCAGGATGATTTAGGAGGAAAGTGGCAGTATGAGGATAGGAAGGTATTGTCAGGTTTTATTCTTAGACATTCTGGAAGACTGATAACAGTAGAGAGACAAGAGAATTATCCAACTTATATCTTCAAAGAATCACTCCTGTTACTGTTTTGAGAATTAACTCTGGTACACAATATTGGACTATAGGGACCATTTGGGACTATTTTGAGAATAAACTCTAATACACAGGACTGGAATGTAGGGACTTACTAGTTTTGGTAGAAGATGATTGTGATTTAAGCTACAGCAGCAGGTGGAAAGAAATGGTGAGATTCAGGATGAATTTTGAAGGTAACAGGGTTCACTGATGGATTTAAAAAGTCTTCCTTTAATCAGGAGACCAAGAATCATGAATATTATTCATCAGACTCGCCCATCTTCCTTGACACATAATGTAGGTATGAGATTGGATATATTTCTTTAAGTGATTCTTGAATATTTTTCTATATTCTATAATAACATTCATAATGATATTTACAACCCTGTTACGGATATGGAATATATTGTTGCTTCTCTCCCCCACTGGGAGTGGGTAGTAGGGCAGACTACTGAACCACACCTACTTAGAGTCGTGTAGGATATTCTCTGAATCTAGACATCGTGCTGTTACTAAGGGAGAGCGAATGTTGGACACACACACAGAAATCACGGAAGATTTCTAGCATAAAAGATGTTTAGTGCAAACTTTTCTTAAACTCCAGTGCTTATACCATATCTTTCCATTAATTCTCAGAAAAAAGTTGTTTTCATTTTTATTGATAGTGCAGCATTTACTCAAATTCCTGAATCTGAAATTTGAATCCTTGCATGTGCCTCATCTCTATTACACTTTCTCTTCCGCTTTTGCTTCAAGTAAACTGAGTCACTTTCCATAACTTACACATTTTATTCACGTCATTGTTTTCCCCCATACCTCTGTCCACCCTTGTCTCTACTGGGAATACCAGTGCTTCTTTTGTCCACCTGGTGGATTCTTGATTCCTCAGTGTTTCCTGCTCTATCAACTTTCTCAGACTCTCTAAAGCTTCTCCCTCCTCTGGGCTCCCCTTAGCACTTGAATATCAATAGTTTCACCTCTATTATACATGGTCATATTATGCACGTGCATTAGTTTCTCAAAGATATAAATCTCAGGTTGACATTGCTGAATCACAGTGGAAGGATCCACTTTTACTAGATACTTTAAAATTGGCTCTCTAAAGTGATTTAGTAAGTTACTCTTCTAAATGAGGGTGAGAACTCCTTTGTTTGTATCCAAGCCAAATCTTGGCATTGTAGATTTTAAGACTTTTTCCAATCCAAAGAATATGAAATGAATGATTTTCCCCTTGAGTGATCATTCGAGGTTCTTCCCACAAACCTGATTTGTATCCTATTTGACTCATGTTTCTTTCTTACTTTATTTTTTCCATTATTTCTGTTTTTAGGGTCCCTGTGTGTAGGCACTGCCTATAGGGGGCATCATTCATGTAAACTACCATGGTTACAGTTTGGATTTCTGCAAAAAGTTGACCCTGAGCAAAGACAATATTTTACTTATCTCTCTATACCAGTTCTGTTTAGGTCAGGATTTGGCATAGACTAGGCGCTAAATAAATGTTGAATTGAGTAAAGAATAGTTTCACTGAATATTTTGGCAAAATTACTTTGCTTCCAACAAAATGTGTAGTAATGTGACTGCATCTAGACATTATTTTTATTGTATCTATTTTTTCTGTTTTATTTATTTATTTTTAAGGCACGTTATCAGAAAATGTGCTTGTCTGTACGATGTTTTGAGCTTTCCAGGTCACGCTAGTGGTTAAGAACCCACTTGTGATTGCAGGAGACATAGGGGTTTGATCGGCTGGTTGGGAAGATCCCCTGGAGTAGGTCAGGGCAACCCACCCTAGTATTCTTGCCTGAAGAATCCCATGGACAGAGTAGTCTGACAGGCTACAGTCCATAAAGTTGCACAATCAGACATAAATGAAGAGACTTATGTACACACGCAGGTTGCATTATAATAACCTGCCTTCTTAATTTTATAATATGGAGCTCTCAATGTTGAGTCTGTATATTATTCTGGAAGACAAACACTGAGATAGGTTCATATATGAAATCAGAGATTCTATCCAATCAATTGTGTACTTGTAATTGTCAAGATTAAGATTTTCATTTTCCCAAAAGAATTATGCTTTAGGATCATAGTCCTTTACATTTTATTTTAGTATTTTTAGTTTACAAAGAACATTCATGTATATTTATGGATAGTGTATCCAATTGGATAGTGTATCTAATCCAAGTTTAGTGTAGGGGATACACTAAAACGAAAAAGGTTAAGGGGGATTCATATTACTGAGCCTAAGATGCTTACACCTTGGAAGGAAAGTTATGACCAACCTTTTACTTTTAAGTCACTTCAGTCATGTCTGACTCTGCCACCCCACAGACGGCAGCCCACCAGGCTCCTCTGTCCCTGGGATTCTCCAGGCAAGAACAATGGAGTGGGTTGCCATTTCCTTCTCCAACGCATGAAAGTGGAAAATGAAAGTGAAGTCTCTCAGTCGTGTCCGACTCTTAGCGGCCCCATGGACTGCAGCCTACCAGGCTCCTCCATCCATGGGATTTTCCAGGCAAGAGTACTGGAGTGGGGTGCCATTGCCTTCTCTGATGACCAACCTAGACAGCATATTAAAAAGCAGAGACTTTACTTTGCCAATAAAGGTCCATCTAGTCAAGGCTATGGTTTTTCCACTGGTCATGTATGGATGTGAGAGTTGAACTATAAAGAAAGCTGAGCACAGAAGAATTGATGCTTTTGAACTGTGGTGTTGGAGGACTCTTGAGAGTCCTTACGACTGCAAGGAGATCCAATCAGTCCATCCTAAAAGAGATCAGTCCTGGGTGTTCACTGGAAGGATTGCTGTTGAAGCTGAAACTCCAATACTTTGGCCACCTGATGTGAAGAGCTGACTCATTTGAAAAGACCCTGATGCTAGGAAAGACTGAGGGCAGGAGGAGAAGGGGACGACAGAGGATGAGATGGTTGGATAGCATCACCGACTCAATGGACATGAGTTTGAGTGGATGGACAGGGAGGCCTGGTGTGCTGCAGTTCATGGGGTTGCAAAGAGTCAGATACGACTGAGCGACTGAACTGGACTGAACTGAAGAGATGTTAGCAACTTGGTCAGAGTGATGTAGTTAATGAGCATGCAAAATCTGGCTTTCATGGGCAGCAGTATGCCCATCTGTGAAAATAAATATCTTGACTTCACTGGTTGCTGGATGTGACCATAGAAACATCACTTTATCCAATGAGACATAAAAATGGAAATTGGCAAGGATTTATTTGTTTTTGGTATATTTCTTTATTATCTCTTCTAACGCACTATTTGCTACAATCCAAAGAGTATATATGCAATATATGTAAGTTTTAAGAAATAATAATTATGTATGTAATGAAACCGCTCACTACGTAATTCAAAGATTAGAGTATACCCAACAACCTCCAATTACCTGTAAGTTTCATCCATTCCACTGCTTGTCTTCTTCCAGAAGTAACATTATATTGAATTTTGTGTTTATCATTTCTGGTTTTCTTTCTCCATAGTTTTCTCTCTTGGATATAATGCCTTAACAATATATTATAGTTTTGCTAGCTTTGATTTTTATAAAATAATGTTATGCTTAATGTGTTTTTCTGAGACTTTCATTCAAAATCATTTCTTAAGACATTCATTTTATGTGTAACTATATTCTATTAATTTTACAGTCATAAAATATTCCAGTGTGTGAATACACCATATTATTTACCATTCCCCTACCAACAGACATTTGAAATGATTCCATTGTTCTCAGTTGTTTTCCTTGTATGTGTGTAAGAGTTTCTCCAGTAGTGAGTTTTTATGATTTTGGATGTTTACAGGATAATGCATTATTTCAAAATTGTTGGAGAAATTGAAAGAAACCTGCCACCATTGATCCACATTCCCTTCAACACTGGTATTATCAGACTTCTTAAATGTTGCCAATCTAGGAAATATGGTTGGGTCTAAATTTGCATTTTTATTAATTTTATTAACAATCTTTTATTATTAAGGTCATTAATAAGATTAAGCATATTTTCATACTTTTAATGAAATTGTAATATTTATCTTTTTGAGACAACTTTGCCTGATTTTTGCTTATTTTTCTATTAGGTTGTAGTTTTTGATTGATTTATTGGGGTTCTTTTTATATTCTGGATATTAAATCCTTGCTTTTTATATACTACATGGTGGTTATCTCCTCCCCGTTATAGATTGTCTTTTCATATTTTTATGTCTTTGATGAACAGATATTCTTCATTTTAAAGTAGTTATATACATCCTTTTTAAAAAAATATGGTTTATTTGTGTTTTATCTAATAAGAAAAATTTTTATAATTCATCCCCCCATGTGGATACACAGTTTCTCCACAACATATTATTGAAGGATCTCTCATTTCTTCACTGATCTGCTATACCTCCATGTCTTATATCACAGTTCAGTTTTTTATATGCTTGGACTCTGTTAGACTATTCATCCCATTATTCCCATCCGACTAGTCAGTTGCTCCTTGTAGTGGGGATTTCTGAGAAAGTTTTCATTTTCTAATATGCTTGCTATTGTTTCTCCTTTCTGATTTCTTCCTCTTTTTCTTCTTCATCTGTGTATGTTGGATACGGCAATAAGGATGAAAGATGAGGCATTCTTGAAGCCATAAAGTAGCTACGAGAATGGAAGCCACATGCTAAGAATGATAAAAAGACAGAATATGCATGGTTATTTGGCTATATTACATATTCCTCATGCTATCCTTGGATTATCTACTTCTGGATAACTTGTTACATGAGCTGAACAAAACTCTATTTGGTTAACTCTCTGTATTTTTATGTGAGATCCGAGAGGTACACTATTCATATTTCTCTTCAAATAGGAATTTGCCCTAGTGGGAACAGTTTGCCAACAGCTTTCAGCTGCAGTGCCATTGGGATCTGCTGCATCCTTCCAGTTGAAGCCACAGTCTTGCTGGACAGCTCTCAGATGAAGACAGTGCAGCAGGGGTACTAGAGCCTGGCCGTTGCTGCCCAATTCAGGACTCCTCTATGGACTTCCTTTAAACCACGGCTCCCCAAGGACTGGCTCCAAGGCTTTCTCAAAGCTACACAGCAGGTTGAGGCTTTTCCTACAGAATTCCCCCTTAATGCTCCTCTTTCATAGGTGTTAGACCAGGCTGTGTTGACTAGTTATGGTCCATGGACCAAATTTGGACCACAGCCCTTTTTTTTTTTTTCTTAATCTCTATGGTCTAATGGTCTATAAGCAAAGAATAGTTTTTGCATTGTAGACAGTTAAAAAAAGAAAAAACAAGGAAGAATATGTGACAGAGACTATATGTATCCCATAAAGCCTAAAATATTTACTATCTGGATCTGTACAGAAAGATTGCCTGGCCCTGTAAAGCCTTTCCTGTCTTCCTGCTTTCTTTACCCTTTCCAACAGTAATTAACATTCCATCTCCTGCAATTCTAACTCCATCTTGACATCTTGCTCCCCAGAATACTTACACTGAAACAATTAATCTTTGCTACTACATGAAATTATTAAAATGTAATCATTAAAAAGATTAGTAAAGGGCAAAATTGGGACCAAAATCCAGGGCAGTCCTATGATTCTAATACATCAGACTTCCATGAGGATACTTTTGAGAATACTAGAATGAAATATTTGGAAGGTAATAACAGATTCAATAATAGGTAAAATAGATTTGGTTTCTACTTTTATTGACTTTTTAACCTAGTGATTATAGGTATCAACTTAAGTGTCTAAAGTTTGGGGCATATTTTCAACTTGTTAAGTCATATGAAAATAATGATTGATTACACTCTTTTTTTTAAAGTCCTTTCTTCATTTTAGAGTTCCACACCCCTGTCTTCTCCCACTGCTTCCTGATCATCTCTACTTGAATGTGCAATAGGCATCATAATCTTAACAAGTCCAAAATAAAACTTCTGATATTCTCTTCCAAATCTACTTTCCTGCAGCCTCCCATCTCCGGTTTTTAGCAGCTCCATCCTATCAATTGCCCGGGCCAAAAATCTTGGAGTCATTTTTAACTCTGATTTAAACTTGCCATCTCACATTCAGTCAATTAGCAAAACCAGCTGGCTCTACTTTCAAATATTATCCAGACTATAATCACTTCTTACTACACGGCTATCACCAAGCCATATTTTGCAGGATTATTGGTAATAACTTTCTATCTGAACTCATGCTTTTCTCCTTACCCTCCTTATTCTCAACACAATAAAAAAGATACATCTTATTTTAGATCTCATGTCTTCTCTGCTCGAAACCTAACATTATCCTTTCCTTTTATTTAATGACAGATGAAGTCCTTACAGTAGTCCACCATGCCCTATAGTTTACATTCCCCTTCCCTTCAAGCCTTCGTCTCCTATCAGTTTCTTCCTAGCTTAAAGCATTCAAACTACACTGGTGTCCTTAATCTTTCATCCCTGGTAGCTCAATTGGTAAAGAATTTGCCTGGGTTTGATCCCTGGATGGGGAAGATCCCCTTGAGGAGGGCATGGCAACCCACCCTAGTATTCTTGCCTGGAGAATCCCCATGGACAGAGGAACCTGGCCAGCTGCAGTCCATGGGGTCACAAAGAGTTGGAAACAATTGAGTGAATAAGAACAGCACCAACTTAGAGCACTCAAATGGAAAGATCTTTCCCCTATTTAATTGATTTTTTTCTTATTCTTCTATATATTGTTTCTTAAAATAACCTTTTCATCGAGGACTTCCATGACTTTATTTTATTTCAAAAAAGATTTATTGGAGTATAGTTGCTTTATAATGTTGTGCTTCTGCTGTATAGGAAAGTGAATCATCTATACATATACATATGCCCCCTCTTGTAGATTTCCTTCCCATTTAGGTCACCACGGAGCATTGACTAGAGCTCCTTGTGCTATACAATAGGCTCCCATTAGTTATCTATTTTACACATAATAGTGTACATACGAGTAGTGAGTAGCATGGCAACCCACTCCAGTATTCTTGCCTGGAGAATCCTATGGACAGAAGAGCCTGATGGGCTACAGTCCATAGGGTTGCAAAGAGTCAGACACAACTGCAGGGGCTTAGCACTGTGTATATATGTCAATCCCAATCTTCCAATTCATTCCACTTCCTCTTCCTCCCTTGGTGTCCCTAAGTTTGTTCTCTACATCTGTGTTTCTATTTCAGCTTTGCAAATAAGTTAATCTGTATCATTTTTATAAATTCCACATATAAGTGATATTATACGGTATTTGTATTTCTCTTTCTGACTTATTTCACTCCACATGGCAGTCTCTAGGTCTATCCATGTCTCTGAAAATGGCACTGGTTTGTTCCTTTTAATGACTGAGGGATATTCCACTGTATGTATGTATCACATCTTCTTTATCCATTCCTCTATTGATGAGATTTTTAGGTTACTTCCATGTTCTGGCTATTGTAACTAGTGATGAAGTGAACACTGGGGTGCATGTGTCCTTTTGAATTATGGTTTTCTATGGGTATATGCCCAGAGTGGGATTGCTGGGCTATATGGTAGTCCTATTTTTAGTTTTTTGAGGAACCTCCGTACTATTCGCCACAAAGGCTGTTCCGATATACATTCCCACCAACAGTATAGGAGTGTTCCCTTCTTTCCACACCCTCTTCAGCATTTATTATTTGTAGACGTTTTGATCAGAGTCATTTTGACCAGTGTGAGGTGATACCTCACTGTAGTTTTGAATTGCATGTCTCTAATAATTAGTGATGTTGAGCATCTTTTCTTGTGTTTGTTGGCCATCTGTATGTCTTCTTTGGAGAAATTTTTATTAAGGTCTTCTTGTCCGTTTATTTATTGGGTTGTCTGTTTTTCTGATATTAAGCTGCATGAGCCCTCTGAATATTTCGTAACACTTGTCCAAGCTTCCCAGTTCTTGCCTACTTTAGTTTTTATCTATATAGTTTATTACCATTTCTTATACCATATCTCTAGCATGTTTATCTTATTGTCTGTATTCCCCATATAGAATGTAAGTTCTAGAAGTGAAGGTTTTCTTTTTGTCTATTTTATTCATGGTTGATTCAGTTCAGTTCAGATCAGTCGCTCAGTCGTGTCCAACTCTTTGCGACCCCATGAATCACAGCACGCCAGGCCTCCCTGTCCATCACCTACTCCCGGAGTTCACTCAGACTCACATCCATCGAGTCAGTGATGCCATCCAGCCATCTCATCCTCTGTTGTCCCCTTCTCCTCCTGCCCCCAATCCCTCCCAGCATCAGAGTCATTTTCAATGAGTCAACTCTTCGCATGAGGTGGCCAAAGTACTGGAGTTTCAGCTTCAGCATCATTCCTTCCAAAGAAATCCCAGGGCTGATCTTCAGAATGGACTGGTTGGATCTCCTTGCAGTCCAAGGGACTCTCAAGAGTCTTCTCCAACACCACAGTTCAAAAGCATCAACTCTTTGGCGCTCAGCTTTCTTCACAGTCCAACTCTCACATTCATACATGACCACAGGAAAAACCATCCTTGACTAGACGGGCCTTTGTTGGCAAAGTAATGTCTCTGCTTTTCAATATGTTATCTAGGTTGGTCATAACTTTTCTTGTACAAATCCAGGTCCACTGTTTCTTTTGTGGCAGAAAATACTTGGCTTCTTAAAATTATTATCAGAATGAGTGAATGAATGTTTATGAACTCTGAATGGTAACAGTATATATATTACCATACACTTGAATCGAAGAAGAAAAAGAAATCAAAATTATTTTTACTTTGTGATACTATGAAAACAGTGAAAAGATAACAACTTCCAGAGCTTAGTTTTGGGAAAGAAAATATGATTAGAGAAATTATTAATAATTTTGCTTTTGAGTAGCACAGCACAGTATGGCTATTACAATATTTAAGATATTTCTACCTTTCTATATTTTTCTACTTTATTATTAGTATTAGTTTTAATTTGTATTAGTTTTAATTTTATTATCAGGAAAAATAAATATTGTGGTGAAAATAATCCTCAAAAATAAATTCCTTTGTCCTCGCTCTATCAGAGGTCATTTTTCTACTTGCATTCCACTCTCATCTAGAATGAAATGTTCTCTGCTACCCCAACCCTTGTTTCAGATGTCTGCTTGTTTCAGATCTCTCTTAGGTTATTGGATTTCTTTTTAAATTAAGCAGCATCAGTAGCTACCTGAGGAAACCACAACATTAATGGAAATGGGAAACTTAATGGACAAAATGATTAAAAGAAGAAAATACCCCTTTGGGAGAAGAAAGTTATCTAGTTCAGGACATCTCATTTAAGAAATATTTGTACAGTTTTCAAACTTTCTTCCTGCAATTGGTTTGTTTGTGTGTTTACCTTTTTCTTTTGGGGGAAACAGACAATTAAAACAATAAGCTAAAGAAATTATGACAAATAAAATCATAGAAATGTTATACAATTAAAAATAAATGTAGCAAGATTATGCTTTGGCTAAGGGCTTTTCTGAAATTTTCATATAACAAAGGAAAATAACTCAGTGATTATAATACAATAAACAATTACCTCCTTGAACTAATATTATTTATTAAACAGAAAGCTTTCTTTAAACGAGAATTTGCTTTGTATTAATGACTATTATATGAGTTTGAGTAAACTCCAGGAGTTGGTGATGGACAGGGAGGCCTGGCGTGCTGCAATTTATCGAGTGGCAAAGAGTTGGACACGACTGAGCGATTGAATGACTATTATGGTGAATGATTTAAAAATCACAGAAAATGACAAGAAAGAAGGTTATTTACTAAGGAAATATGACAATAGCTTCTGAAAACTACCTCCTTTTAACTCCTTCCCTTCTTAAATGAGCAGGACCCCTTGGGGCTTTATGGGGGACAGGGACAGGTCCTTCCCCATACCCTCTGCTTTAGCTCCTCTCTGAAGCACCTAGTTTTTGATATGATTTCTGGAGTTGTTTTGCAGATGAGAAAACCCCTCACGAAATAGAAAATGTTAATTACTAGATGACCAAGAGCACATAACCCCAACCTTCTGAAGCCTAAAGACTGTCAATATTAACCCCTATTACACCACCCTGTTACCTCACCATCAGCCAATCAGAGAATTGTGTACAAGCTGATCACATACCCTGTGACCCCTATTCCCTCATCTGGCTTTTAAAAGTGCTTTGCTGAAACCCTTCAGGGAACTCAGGGTTTTTAGGACAGGAGTCATCCTCGCATGGCCCTACAATAAAACATTCTCTGCTCCAAACTCTGATGTTTCAGCTTGTTTGGCTTTACTGAACTTGCACTAATATTCTCACCAGAACAAACAAAACACACCTAGAATCATGAAATAGAACCACGACCTGAGAGAAAAGGTAAATGAACATCATTGTCGTCTACTAAGTGCCTGGATGTGTGTTTACACAGAAAATTATTTTAGCACACTTGGCCTTGAGAGAAAACATAGCCCAGTGGTTTGCAATTCAAAATGTGCATTGGGAAACTCATACTTAATACACTTTTCCCAGAAATTCAGATTCCCTTAATCTGAATTTAAGTCCTTGGAAGTCGGAGGTTTCAAAAACCTCCAATGGTCAAAAGCTTCCATGTTGTTATGGATAAGAACCACTGAGTGGGGCCAAGCTCTTCCTTTTACAAATGAAAAAATAGTGAATAGAGATCTCTATAGATCACTGAGGCTGATCATTGGCAGAACCAGTGCCAGATTTCAAGTTCATTTTTCTTCCCACTTAACACTTTCACCCTTCTGGGGCCTAGGAAAGAGTCTTATTTATTTCCTATACCCTTTAGCCTTGTCTGCATTTAATGGCACTAGTCTATGGTAGGTGTTTAATAAATATTAGTTGAATAAATCCATATCACTTGCTAATTGCTGATACTGGCCATATGGGAAAAACCTATAAATGGAAGATGAATATTCAAAATACCATGAGCTCCCCAGAGTTTCAGAGCATTGAGAATGTTTCTCATTGTGTTTTTAAATCCAACAAGCTGTCCCTACATAACCCTGGAAACTGCAGTGACTTCTGCCAGTTTCCATGGTACCAGCTAATTGTAGAGATTTTAGGGCAGCTTGGGGATACCTAAGGGTATATCTGGGGTTGGAAAGGAGACTGCAGAAATCTTACACCTGAGCCACACTCAAAGAGAAGGAAAAAAAAAAAATCCATTACCAGAGTTTACTAGGACCAACAGCAGGCTTCCAAGTGTGGGAATATGGGGATAGCATGGAGTTTTTCCTGGACTTGGTCACAGATCCGCATAGAAAGTACTAGCTGATGAGGAGGAGAGACAGCTTGGTTTGCAGGACAGTGGCATCCAGAAGGAGAAGCCTACACAGAGGTGGTGTCTACTTGGTATGATTGACAACCCAGCTTTTCTCTTCAGAGTTCTTATCAGCACTTAGGGATTTTATTTCCTCTCAAATTTCATGGGCCTGGACCCACCCAGGAGAAGGTTTCAATTCTGTAGAAACAGTGGAGATCTGACACATATGAATAATTAAGAGACTGACAATAGTCCTCATCTCTCACCCTAAAGGCTAATGTCCCCAAAGAGCTCCACATAGAGCTCAATCCTTTGTTTACTAGGCTGTCTCTGTACTATGCAAATTGCTTAAGAAGTGGTTACAACTAAGGCTGTATCAATCACTGATATTTTTAGATAATGAGTGAATAAGCTTCATCACTTACTTTCCTAAGAAGTAGTTTTGGTAATGTGTGCGTGTTCACGTGCTCAATCCTATCCAGCTCTTTGCAGCCCCATGGTCTGTAGTCCGACAGACTTCTCTGTTCGTGGGATTTCCCCAGCAAGAATACTGGAGTGGGTTGCTATTTTTGACTCCAGGGGATCTTCCTAGCCCAGGGACTGAACCTACCTCTTCTGCATTTCCTTCATTGGCAGACAGATTCTTTACCATTGTACCACCTGGTAATTATTACAAAAACAATAATGGATTTCTAGCTGTCTTTCACTCTGCCAACTTGTAGGAAACACAACCGACTTAAGTTTTCACAGTGCTTTACAGTTGACTACTTTATCACTTAGTCATTTATTGTAGTATGTCTCCTTTCTATGGATGAGAGAAATGAAGTTATCTCTCCTGACATTCTCTTCTCCTCCCTTGATGAGGAAGAAGCACAGTTGGAGAACAATAGGGCATTCCAGTGGGTGGAGTCACTCAAATACTTGACAAGTGGCCCAGAGGCACCATAGCTATTTCCCAGGAATACATGTAAGTTGGATCCTATCCTGAGCCATTTCATCTTCCATGCAAGGCAATCTTGAAATAAATGATGAAAAAAATAATAATAAACCAACTAAAATTTATATTAAAAAAACAATTTATTGAAAAAGAGTAATGCTTTATACAAATTCTCATTACAAACCCCTGAAATATCTATTCATTTCCAATAAGGTAGTAGAGTACAAAAATATCAAAGTCAGACAGTTTCTGGTGTCACAATTCTGTTGGCCATTTTGTACTATGGATTTCTTTTCAGAGTTTACCAACTGGTAACCACATGTATTAATACTTGCCCATCATTAGGATCTATGAAGGCAGCAGAGATTCTTTGAATTATACATTCTAGGAGCACAGAAATTCAGGTTTGGAAGATGTACTAAAATTTACTAGGTTCAAGTCCTATGATTCAATCCTTTGGATAACTTCCCCTAGGTGGTTTCACTATGAGTTACATTTCTAAACTACCTATCCTAGCCATGTTAGCTGCCAGCTAGTAGTGATACCTCTGATGACATCATTTAACCAATATCCATCTTGTATACCCTTACAAGTTATTAAAACTCAAAAAATCTTCCATTCTTTGGTCAACACTTACACTTCCGTTTTACCCATTATATCTACAAACTTGTTCTAGGTCAAGTCTGCATTCCTGAAAGGAGAAAATCTTAGCCACCCAAAAAGCATCAGGCCACACTGATCAAAGAAAACTAAAACTTCCTTAAAGTTTTTTTTTCACTTAGCAAGCTGAAATTCACTTGTCTCCTCACTTGAGAGGGTGGTTAAGACAGGAAATCCATTTCTTAACATTTCTCTTTTCAGTCATTTGAAAAATAGTCTAAAATCTATGTACTTAAATTCCTTCTTTCCCCCAGTACAATACTTTTCACCTTACAAAATCACATTTATGTGTATCCTGTCTCACTGGATCCCCTCAATAGTCCTGTGAGGTAGGCAGGTCAGGCATTACAATCCTCTTTTTAGAAATGAAGCCATAAATCTAGGGCAACCTGTGCCTTGCACAAACTCACACTGTAATTGATAGCACCAAGACTCAAATCAAGTCTCCAGACACTGAAGTCAACACCCTTTCCATTACAACATCTTGCTGAAGTGAAGGAGTTACTTTCCACAAACTGGAAAACTAAGAGCAATTGTTAAAATGAAACAGAGTGCCAACAAAATGGTGGCCACTGCTGAAAGGAAGGAAACAGGCCTGAGGAGAGAGGAAGGTGCCTAACCACGAGAAGGCCTGTGTGTAGGTTTGGTTCAACGACTTCTTAACAGCCAATTTAGCAAATAGAAACACTACTTAGGCATATTTCATGTTCAAAGAATGAGCATAATATCAACTAATTAATACTTACACCACTCTACCAACTGATTAAGTATCATTATCTCAATTTGACAGATGGGAAAAGAGGGGAAGGATTAAGTGACCTGCCTATAAGCTAGAGAGAGAATATTTGTCATCAGAGTATCACTACAGAAATTCGAGTACTTCATTCAAACAGTCTGTTCCTCTCTGGAAAGAGGTAAGCTATACAAGAAAACAATTAAGGAAGGGGACAAGAATAAGGTAGTTTGGGAGGGTATATAACTATGAATAAGTAGCTCAAAAAATTTAATCAATAGAATTGTGTTACAATACTTGGAAAAGCAGCGTAGTTCCTCAGTGGGACAAATATTTTCAAAGCAAATAAGTGTGTTAGAGGTCAGGGTACAGGAGGTGTATGGGAAGGTCAACAGGAACATATCATCTAGTCACACACAGAAAGATTTGCTCCCAAAGCTCTGGTCTGCAGGAGACCCTTATTGACTTCAGGAATTAAACTATAGGCATATAAAATGTGTTATCAGATTCAAGAGTTAAGCTCAACCTTACAACAAACAAAGGCATGAAGAATGACTGAATGCTGAAACAGCAAGTGCTAACAGATCATGGTAATAAAAAAATATGATACATTTAAAGAGGGCACATGTGAAGAACTGAAATAATTCATACTTGGTAAAGCAGGTCAGGTCTTCTGTGGAAGACACTAAAAGCTGATGAAGGAGGGTAAATGATATTTGACCTATTATATATGTATACATAAAGAAAGAAGAATTTGAAAAATACCAAATAAATGACTTAATCAAGAATTAAATATTTTTTTCACTTTTTAGATATATTTTAAGAATGCTGGTACCAATACAATGGGAATAAGGATTCTTACTAATTTTTTTATAGAAAAAACATGTTTATGTACATATCTATATATATTTAAGGAATGCTCTCTCCCCTCATTTGAGATGATTACTCAGTGGGAAACAGTAATACAAATGGAAAAGGCTTCCCTTCTGTATTGAGGAAAGGAGATAAGATAAGGCTATGTCATTTTTAGCAATGGATATTTAAAAAAAATATGTTTTTTGTTGTAATACCACAGTTCAGACTACAAGAGTCAAAAGCTAAGATCTTAAGGTCAATGCCAGTATTTCAATGTCCATTTCTTGTTGGTTCCAACAGGGTTGTCAGCTCTCGCTTCTATGTCACACATAGTCTTTCCCACTGGAAGGTGCTGGCTTGGGATAGGGCCTGGGTGTTGGGTAAGATGTTGTTTTCCGGGGACAGGAGCAGCACAGCAGGGCACCTCCCAGAAGGCAGAGAGAAGCAGCAGCCCAGCCAATGAAGAGAGCCTGACCAAATTCATACCTAAAAAAGGAAAGGTGATTCATTTGCTTAATCAATGAACCATTGGAAACTTCTCTAATGTAATTAAAGAATGAAATCGATATCATACTCATATTTTTTTTCCACTGGAAAAAAATCCCCTGTGATCCCTTTAAGTTTTATGAAGTACTTTAAGGTTTGTGGACACACACACGAAAACGTTCACATTGCAGTTGTTGACAGTTTGCAACAGTAGATCAGGCAATTTGGCATGTAACACCAGGTTAATTATATAAATATTTCCAAAGACTTTTCCATGCGTAGGAGACTTTTAATGTATGCTATATACCTTAAAAGTCAGATTTGGAATATGGTTCTTAGACTAAAACTTAACAAGTCATGCTATCACCAAGTAACAACAGTATTCTATAAAAAACAAAACAAAACAACTGCCAGAGTGTTTTGGAGACTATTAGATTTTTCAACAGTTAACCCCTGATAAACACTGAAATCTGATCTATGGTTTTGAGGAAAAAAACTCCTAAACAACCCATAGATTGTTCTAGGTTAAGTTGATCCAGGTGGATGTATTAAGCCATACTTCTGGGAGAAGATCTGTGACTGATGGTCGAGAATAAGGAAAGAGAAGGGTTGGATCTAGAATGATAAGGCCTGAGTTTGAATCCTGATGCAAACTCTCCACTGCTGAACTGTGGGCCATGAACTCCATGTCTCAACCTCAGAGGCTGCTTCTCTTAAAGCACAATGATCCCATCTTCCTCACTGTACTGCTTTTAGGATCATGTGAGACAGTGTAAGTAAGTATACAGTGCCTGGCAATTTACAAAGTGCTTTCATATCCATTACTGGTAAAATTTTAGCCTATTGACCTCCAGCAGTTTCTGTCCCTACTTTGTAGTCTTATGGGATAGGTTCCAACAACATCATGGCAGTATGTGTTTTCTTATACATGGGTGACTATAAACAAAGAAGCACACCTTATCTCTCCATCACTAGCATTTCTCATCCATTCATCTCAGCACTCAACAAACAATAATTACATCTTAACATCCCAACTCTGAATATAGTTATTAGGCTTTAAAGAAGTGAACACAGTGAGACAAAGAACCTTGTCTCTGATCAAAGGGTGTTATTACATGAGAGCCAAGAGTCAGCTCTTTAACTTCCCAAACTTGCAATATTAAGAAGGATGATCTTTCTAAAATTATTTTATGGATGTGATAAAACACAAAATTTCATAGTGGTAACTCATCCTTTTCATGAATAAAATAGTTTTTCCATAAATAAAATTGTTGGGAATGAAGTTTCTGTTAGAGGTTATTAATCTCTACCATAGAACTGTTTTTTTTGATCAGTCATAAACTCTGTTTAGTCACAAATAATCACAAGTGTTATATCAGAATATACTTCAAAAATGAACTTTCAAATATATTGTATCTTTATTAATATTAAAAAAACTTAAAAATATGAAAAAAGGTCCAGCATACATTTGGATAGTATACAGCTTTTCTACTTTGAAGTTTATTTTCGTCATCAATACATGCTATTTAAGTAATTATCAAACTATTTTTAATATGTCACAGGCCATTCAAGTTATTTTCTATTTTGGCAAAAATTCCCTAAAATTCTGGATAGCAAGTCTGGGAAGTCACCATACTAACTGGACTTTAAAGAACATAAAAGGGTATTTTCTCAGAGAACAAACAAGTTTATATGTGACTATCATTACCTGGCATTGACCGGGGTCATGGGGTCATAGAATTCTTGAACAATTCTATTGCCATACCATGCTGTGGCAACTAAAATAGCCAGACCTATGGAAATTCAAAACAAAAGACTGTTAATCACCATGGAACACTGAGCATAAATGCATGGCTCATTAAATTTATAAGTATTTTACAAGAATGAAATTTCATCAATAATGCTGACATTTTAAATTTAGTCCATTTTAATTCAGACAACATTAATTTAGGATGAATAGAGGTTCAAACATGATTTTGTATAAGTGTTCTCTTAAGACAGACAAAAATACTAGCTTGGAGTTAGGCACATGACTGTTCATGTCATCTTATTCACTTACAGTTTAAGGTCCCTGGCACAAATAACATTCTTTTGGAAACATTCAGGAGATTCATGTCATTTAAGATCTCTTTAAAATAGATTGTTTTAAATTAGTGTGCTAGACTACTTTTGATAAAACCAAAGTCCTTATTAGTAAAGCTCGTCACTTAAAAAAGGGAAGATGAAAACTCTTCTACATTCTTCTTGGCCAAAACACAAAATTCACATTTGAAGGATAAAAATGAATGTAAATAGCTAGATAGCAGGAACACATTGGACCTGGCTCAGAGTACACCAGTCACCTAAATCCCTACACCCCTATTGGCCAGATGTTTCAGGTCTGGCCATGAGATTCTCTGAGGCGCCACATCAGATCAATGTATGCAGCACACTCTCAATTTCTCATGCCCCTCACATTTCAGTGCACGTGTGCATGCTCAGTCTTTGTCTGAATTGTAGCCTGCAGGTTCCTCCATCCATGGGATTTTCCAGGCAAGAATACTGGAGTGGGTTGCCATTTCCTCCTCTGGGAGATCTTCCAGACCCAGTAATTGAACCTGCATGTCCTGTATTAGCAGGTGGATTCTCTACCATTGAGACACCTGGGCAGCCCCACAGAAACCACTTAGTCAAAATAATCTACTCTATCATTTATTAAAATAAGTATACAGTACCTCAATTTTTCTTATCCAAAGAACTTAAATAATTTCTTTTTATAGTCTGGGCTTAGGTGGCACTAGTGTTAAGGAAAATGCCTGCCAATGCAAGAGATGTAAGAGACACAGGTTTCGATCCCTGGGTCAGAAAGAACCCCTGGAGGAGGGCATGGCAACCCACTCCAGTATTCTTGTCTGGAGAATCCCATGGACAGAGGAGCCTGGCAAGTTATAGTATATAGGGTGGCAAAGAGTCAGACATGACTGAAGTGACTTAGCAAACAGTCAGTATAAAAATTCATCAATTTAGACAGATTAATATTTCTATGCTACACCCATTGCCCTCTTCCTCCTACAAAAATAGTGGTCTAACCTAACTGCCTCTAATACTTGAAAGAACACTGTGGCTTTTGGCCGCTCGGTAGAAAATATGAATACTCTGGAACTTGCAACCCTCACTCCTAGAAGTCTGTGAGACTGCAGGAGTGATGGACGGGAGTTACTAGAAGATCAGCAGAGGACAGGTTCTACTCAGTAAGTGTATTCTTAGCCTTTGGTGTAAAACCTAAGTGTTGGGAATAAAATGCTCTGCAGTAGTAATTTGAATAATCTGTAACCAAATGTTTAGTAAAGCCACAGGCATTCTTCCTTCATTGTTCATGAAATCCACATACTTTTCTTAAAGAGAAAATGAGGAAAAAATCTAATTCTAGTTTTTCCTAGTGATAGATTATACTACTAATGTCATTTCCAAAAACAATAGACTACCATATATAGTTTATGTAATAGTCTTATTGTTGCTGTTCAGTCTCTAAGTCATGTCTGACTCTTTGTGACCCCATGGACTGTAGCTTGCCAAGCTCCCCTGTCCATGGGATTTCCCAGGCAAGAATACTGGAGTGGGTTTCCATTTCCTTCTCCAGGCAATCTTCCCATCCCAGGGATCAAATCCATATCTCCTGCATTGGCAAGCAGATTCTTTATCGTTGAGCCATCAGGAAAGCATATGTAATAGTCTATTTCAAAACAATAGACACCTACAATATATGACATATAATAGTTATTATTTTATATACATACACATTTTTATATGCACACATTATCTTATTTATTTTTTAATTTATTTATTTTAACTGGAGGTTAATTACTTTATAATATTGTATTGGTTTTGCCATACATCAACATGAATCCGCCACAGGTATACATGTGTTCCCCATCCTGAACCCCCCTCCCTCCTCAAACCCCCTCCCTCCTCCCTCCCTGTACCATCCCTCTGGGTCGTCTCAGTGCACCAGCCCCAGGCATCCAGAAACACCAATACAGTATACTAATGCATATATATGGAATTTAGAAAGATGATAATGATAACCCTGTATATGAGACTTTATCTTATTTAATATTAACTTTATTATAAGACTTTACAAATGAACTGCCCTTGTCCTCTTCTGGCTCTCATTTTCTCAAAGGTCACATAAGATTTGAATAAAGCGATAAATACATATTTATTTTCTATGCAGAATGTAATCTCACTCTTTTGTCAAGGTTTTTATTCCAAGACTTTTCTGTGTTATTTTCTTTTTTAAACTCATTTTTTCTCATTTCCTACCATTCCAACATTCCACCTGAACTCCAAATGCCCTTTCTCTTCATTGATCTATGGGTAAAACCTGTTCATTCCAGAATCAGTACTGCTTACATGGAATAATGTCCTCCTCTTCCTCCAATAATCCCAGCCCTATTCATTCCATTCATTTATAACTGTATGATTACACCTTCCTCATGTTCTCTCTCACCATTCCCCATCTTTCCCACGTAGTATCAGTAGAGACACCACAGAAATTTTCTGAATTACACAGAATTGGTCCTCAGTATTTGCTAGATAGAAAAAATATCTCCCTTCACTTGAGGAGACTGTTTCTAATGAATCAGTTGGCACCTGAAACCTCAGGGAACGGACCTGTCAACTGTGAACAGAGATCTCAGATTTTTATTCAGTTCCCATTTGAGAAAGTGAAAGTCAATTGGGTTTAAAGTTTCTATGCTTCATATTTTAAAGGAACTGAATTCAATTGATTCAAGAGCAATAAAACCAACATGATCTAAGGAAGCCAAAAAACTAGAGCTTAAAAAAAGTCAGAAAGAGTTTAATAAGGTCTAAGAGGGACGGGGCCTCTCTTACCTGAAATAAGAAAGATCACGCCCCCAAAGACAGCCATCCGCATCTTCTGTGCTTCGTCGTCTTCCATGCACTTCATACACTTCATGCCAACGGTGGCCACAAAGATGGCTATTAGTCCCAGCAGGATGCCAATCACCATCAAGGCACGGGTTGCTTGCAGAGTGCCTGACAAAAAACGTTTAAGAACATGTAACAATCATGCCTAGATCAATGAGAGAAGAGTGGTAGAAGACCAAGACCATTTCAATGTTGTATGGAAGACAGAAAACATAACCAGGAGTTAGGAGACCCCAGTTCTAGTGATGCCTTTGCAGGAAGCCAACATAGTTTCTCCTCTGGAAAAACAAATATCTGGCTGAATGATGAACAAGAATTCCTCCAGCTCTAACAGTTTATATTTTTAATATTAAATTCAAAATCTGCTTATAACACATTGTTAATTCTTGCTAATGGAGAATGCTAATTCTGAAATAACAATCACACATTATCCTAAATGTTAAACCATTTATACTTTAAATGGTTTACAACATACCTTGGTAACAGTCAACAGCTTTACACTCCAGTCATCAAGCTGGGGAAAATCTGGGTGGGTGAATTTGGAAGACAAGAAATGAATTTCTCATAGATGGTCTTGGCTGGATAAGCAACACATAAATCCAATGATGGGGGTGGGGTGGGGATCTGAAAACCATTTTCTCAGAACAAAACATAATAGCCTTTGAGATGTTATTTTGGAACATAGTAGGTTTATATTCAGAAATATCACTGGTGTTTAAAACTATTTAAACTACTGTGTTGTAAAATGGCTGACAATTCAATGTAGCACTTCTTAGGATTCCACTAATTTTCTAATTTCTTGTTCTTGTCATTGGTATACTAAGTCATGGTCAAATATATAGGCTTAGGTTTGAGATACGCCAGTAAATATATTAAAGAGTAAAAGCGTGATGCCATCCCTATGGCATAAATTCTCAAAGAAATACTCAAAAAATCTGAGGTACAGATTCTCAAAGAAAAGTCAGTTGTAACTACACTGGTTAGATGAGTTTAACTTTAGATTTATTTCTGCCATCAAATAAAGATCATTATCTCTTTGACAGTGTTAACACATGACGTCTTTTTGCAAATATAAAAATCATTTACATTATAATAACAAAGTGTGCTATCTTATGGGTAAGCCAGTTACTGTTTCTGGAACCATGTTTTTATTATGTAAAGTATGAATGATGATATCTGTAACCAGGAAGTTGGAACAACTGACTTCCTAATGGTCTCAAAACTGGATGACATGATAGAAAGATTTTATATCTCAGTATCTAATTTAGACTTAGGCTCAGTGTCAGTATTTTTAGGGTTGAGAATTTAGGCTACAAGTCATAATTAACACTAAAGATTTTTAAAACATCAATTTATTTAAAATTTTTAATATTTCCATCCTTGTCATAACCAGGTGATCTATGATAAAATCATAGTGACCTCTTTCTGAAAGTATTAAAGACATTTTCTGACTGTATATAAGAGATATTTGGGAAGCCAAGATAACTTTTTACTTGATTTACTTACAAAGCAAACCAAAGGTACTCTCATGCTCCCCTCATAGATTCACTTCCCCATAAACGCATGTGGGCAAGTGTGCACCTAACTTATACACTTATTTGAAGATTGAAGGTTGGCCCAAGAACTTCTGAATCAAAACACGTTTCATGGATCATGGGTTACCAGGAACTATCAGCTCAGTTCAGTTCAGTCGCTCAAGTTGTGTCCGACTCTTTGTGACCCCATGAACCACAGCACGCCAGGCCTCCCTGTCCATCACCAACTCCTGGAGTCCACCCAAACCCATGTCCATCGAGTCCATGATGCCATCCAACCATCTCATCCTCTGTCGTCCCCTTCTCCTCCCGCCCTCAATCTTTCCCAGCATCAAGGTCTTTTAAAATGAGTCAGCTCCTCACATCAGGGGGCCAAAGTATTAGAGTTTCAGCTTCAACATTAGTCCTTCCAATGAACACCCAGGACTGATCTCCTTTAGGATGGACTGGTTGGATCTCCTTGCAGTCCAAGGGACTCTCAAGAGTCTTCTCCAACACCACAGTTCAAAAGCATCAATTCTTTGGCGCTCAGCTTTCTTTATAGTCCAACTCTCACCTCCATACATGAGTACTGGAAAAACCATAGCCTTGACTAAACGGACATTTGTTGGCAAAGTAATGTCTCTGCTTTTGAATATGCTGTCTAGGTTGGTCATAACTTTCCTTCCAAGAGTAAGCATCTTTTAATTTCATGGCTGCAATCACCATCTGCAGTGATTTTGGAGCCCAGAAAAATAAAGTCAGTCACTGTTTCCACTGTTTCCTCATCTATTTGTCATGAAGTGATGGGACTGGATACCATGATCTTAGTTTTCTGAATGTTGAGCTTTAAGCCAACTTTTTCACTTTCCTCTTTCACTTTCATCAAGAGGTTCTTTAGTTCTTCTTCACTTTCTGCCGTAAGGGTGGTGTCATCTGCATATCTGAGGTTCTTGATATTTCTCCCAGAAATCTTGATTCCAGCTTGTGCTTCTTCCAGCCCAGCGTTTCTCATGATGTACTCTGTATATAAGTTAAATAAGCAGGGTGACAATATACAGCCTTGATGTACTCCTTTTCCTATTTGGAACCAGTCTGTTGTTCCATGTCCAGGAACTATAGCTGCTTATAAGATCATTGTGAAACCTCCCTTGGAATCACAAATTATACTGTGGTATGAAGAGAAAAGTACCAAGGACTCCATAATTATGGTGTGTCCTTCCTTCTGGTTTGCCAACAATTTTGCAAAGGCAATCATGCTCAAAAGGAAAATAAAAAATAAAGTAAATAACCTGTTCTACATAACAGAGATTTCTGATCTGGTCCTAAGTGCCACTCAGAAAGAAAGCATTTCAATCAAAGGAACACTGGAAAAGGAGATGCTGAAAGTCACAGAGATGATTCACGTGGAGGACAGGGTGACCACTCATCCACTTTGCCTGACTCCCTAGGTTTTAAAACTACAAGTCCTGCCTTCTGAGAAGGGTCTTCAATCCTGGACAGACTCGGAAAGCTAGCCACTATTGGAGGATGTATGGATGTAGAAAGTAAAATGAAAAGGGTTAGCAAGGTAAGCAGAAGGCATTTATCATGTACGATTTTGCAAGCTAGGGAAAGGGGTTTGGAGTTTATTCTAAATGTAGCAGAAGCCATTTAGGGTCTTAAAGGAGGAATGAAAAGATTTTTTACCCTCTGTCTTCCTCTGACAGCCCTTCAAATATGTACAGCGTTTTACTTCTCTCAACCACCTTTTGCTCTGTCTGTCCATTAAGCTCAATTTTCCAACATTTATTCACCACTTTGGTTGCTTTGTCTGATGTCTTAAGTTTTCTACTTTGAGTTGTAGGGCTTCAAACCAGATCCAGCTTCTATAATCATTCTGATCTGTGCTTCATGTATAAACAGCAGGCCACCAGCCCAGCAGGTCTGAGCACTTGGATCACAAGGTACTCTTCCGAGGAGTCTGCTGGGCTTCAAGTTCCTGAGTCAGGCCTGTATAAAACCACCCAGGCAGAGAGCGTACATGGAGCAACCACTTCAGGACTCCACCTGCACTTGCCTGGGAGTATCTCGTTTCACAGTCTTCATCTCTGAGTTTGTTCTGCTTTCAGTTCTCAAAGAAAATACCTTTAATTCACACCCCATTTTATTCTTTCCACTACTTTACAAAATTTCTAAGGGGAAAGGAATAGATATTTTGTTCTGTGTGCTACAAACCCTAGTAAGTCTTATAGTATAAACAATTATATGCATAATGCACAAAAATAACAGAGAAAATGGAGGAAAACCTATACTTAGGAATCATATAAACCATATATTGCAAGGAGATCATGTTTCATTTTTAAAAATCTGATAAAGCAATAGTGTTATTTCGTGAAGCAGTATTTTTTCATTTATGTCCTGACATCCACTGGCTTAGGAAATGTCTGTATTTTATAATACTAGATGGGCATCAAACACAAAATCTCATCTTGCATAACTGGAGATATTTGGATGAATTCTTAACTATAGTGATATGTGGGGAGAAATGTAAACATAGGGAAAAAAGGCTGAGAATCATAACATCATCAAAACTAACTAGTTGGGCATATATAATAGTGGATTACAAATCAAAGTAAGCAAGTGTTACAAGTTATGAGGGTTTTACATGCAGATAGAATCTAAATTGCACAGTTTTAAGCTGGAACCAGATGAATCCTTCAAATTAATGTCTTATGGAAGCCTTTTAAGTCAGAGAGCTAAAATATGTAATTGTGGGCTCCTTGATAACTTGGCCAAATATTTGTTCATATTTCTACTCAAAGCACTTAATACCTGGCAATTTTCATGGATTATTCAATCTGGAATCAATTAATTTAAATTTGAATATGTCTTTATCTTTTAAAAATTCATATATAACTGGTAAAAATACTTTTTGTGTTAAGCTTAATTTTTGAAATTACACTGAGAAACACCTCTTAGAAAGCCTCAAGATACTAAAATCTTGCTACATAAAGGCAGATCTAGTTTAGATTATTAAAATCTAGAAATTCACCTACAGAGAAAAAAATCATACTTTTTGTTTAACCAAATCTAATTTTTAAAATTTTTCTAAATTATGCATCTAATGAGCTTCCAAGATGAAGTTTTTTTCTGGTGGAACAATGACCAGCAGGGCAGAGAAGTTGAGAAATATTTGAAAGCCACCAAATATTTTAGGCCAGAGAGATAAAGTCTTGAACTATTAACTCCGAGTTGACCTGAGTGGCTCCAATCTGAAGCAAATATGTACCTTTCTGGCCCATTAAATTTGCCTCTACAATGTTATTACCACCGATTAAAGCTGTCTTTGGAGAAAATGGTTAGCAAACATTCAAAAAGGTACACTATTTATTGTTCCTCATAATTATTCAGCAGTACATGGAGAAGGTGGTCTTTTAATTACACTTAGCTAGACTGATAATCTTGAGATGAAAGACTCCCTAAGGAGTTCTTAACACTTGCAACCTGAAAGTATAATTTGAAAACATACTTACAAAGATCTCTACTTACGAGACAAGAAATGAGTTAGAAGTTACTGATCTACTACAGTGAAGTTAATCAACATAAGCGTAGAAAGACAAGCAGAGACAAGTCAGTGGAATTTTTTTTTTTTTCTAAAGCATTTCTAATGTCTTACTACACAAGCAGCAGAACTTCTTTAAATACCTGTCATTGTTCATGCTATTTACTAGCCATATTACTATATTATTACCCATTATATGTCATAAGTAAAGAAAATTTTAATTATGTCTCTATCTTCATGCAGTCCCTCTTTGCATCAGTAGTTGCTTAACAAGTATTAGGCAGATAAACTGACCACTGGGTGACTAGAACAAAAACCCTCTTTTCTCTTCTGCAATTAAATGAACTCATCACAGACTGTCACAGAGCTATACTCCCACGACACCTTCACTTATTAAATTGTTCACTTTTAGTCAAGTTCAAAGTTTCTCAAGAGTCTTCACTGTTAGCATTTCCATTTGATTGATGTATGAACTGGTGGCTGCTGGGTGTGACCTCAAGACTCCAGCATAGTCAATAACTGTGGTCTGGGATAAGGCAGGACTTAACCGCTTTTCAGGATGTTCCAAACACTTTTGCTATCTTTGTTACTTAAGAGAAACTGTCTCATGATTAAATGTATGCTTCTCTGTTACTTCTGTGCCACTTAGTCATCACTCCAATCAAGGAAGCCTAAGCTCTGCCACTTGCCTATGTCCTTTGCATCACTGCAGTTAGTAACAAAGACTGTTGGCACTGAAAGGAATCAACATTTGCACATTATCAATCATCTTAGCTGCATTTCTAGGAATAAGGATAGGGCCTGGCTCATGCTGGTTGAATGGATGAATGAGTCATGGATTCATCTCCCTGTTCCACCCACTCTGCCCTACTTTGCAAGTGGGGATACTACAGTCCAGAGAGATCAAGTGGCTCACCATTATAAACATGACTAGTTAGTGTAGAACCAGGGTCAGAACTGAGTATTCAAGTTGCGTTTGGGTTTTGACTTTCATCATTCCAAAAATCAGAACTAATTCTCAAAACAGATCTGAACACAAATGGCCCCTTAAACACGAGTGGTACAGCAGGCCTAATGCAGTCTAGAGAAGTGTAAGGAGGTGCCCTCATCTCTGCTTCTGCGTCAAAGACCGTCCAAGTCAGTGATTTTATTCTTTGATTGAGCCTGACATCATGGTGAGAGTTCTGGGAAACTTCGCCGACAACCAATACTCATTAAAGCACACCTACACACATGTGGATTCATGTAAAGCAAGTTGAACAGGCCAGAGGAGCTTATAAACAAATTACAGAATCCTAAGGTTAGATGAGACTTACAGAGAGTCTAGCCTAACCTCCCATTTGTCTGGGACTTGGATTTTCCCTACAGCATTCCTTCAAAATACTTATTTATTCCTCTGCCTGCACACCTCCCACCATGCAACCTCCTGGGGCAACCGAGTCTTTGGACAGCTCTAGCTATTAAAGTCAAGCCAGGAGAAGCAATTAACTAAGCACATGAAATAGGAACTAGCTTGCCAAAAGTTTGAAAAATGAATCAAAACAAGGCAAGATGTACAGTTTAATCAAGAAAATCAACTCTATCTGGCACTCTCTTTTGCATATTCCAACTATCAGTCATCAGTATCAGTAAACATCCATTCTTGGATGGAAGTGAAACTGTCTTAGCCATAGTAAAACCACAATCCATGGTGTATTATTTCTTTACCCAGGAAGTTCCCCAGTTACATTTTCATAAACTGCTTTGCAAGAACCATCTAAAGAAGCCTTGCAGTGTCTCACTTTTGACATTGCCTTAAGTGCACTGTATCCCTTTAGACATGGCCATGAGCTCTTTGCAGCTGACACTAGTTAGAGAGGGGGAACCAGGGATTTTAACACATCTAGTGCTATAACCTTTATAAATCCCAGAATCTGAGCCCTAAATTGCCAAGTGGGCTCCACTGGCAAAGAGACAAGCCACAATTTTAAGCAACTTCTAAGTATTTCACCTAAAAGCACTTTGCGGAGTGCAACTTTTTTCAAGGAACACTAATTATATGTACAGATAAGCCTGTTCACCTCTGGATATCATGGTACTAAACCAAAAACAGCCAATGAATCACCTCCCAGGTCTCTACATCAGGTGGGCGTGAGCACAACTGTCCAGGTGGAGAAACAGAGACAGGCAGGTTCTCTGGGCTCCATCCAAAGGCATCTAGTGAGTCACTGGCAGGTTGGGAAGTATACCTGTGAGTCAAGGCTCTCTCTTCTGAGAGTCAGTTTGGAGAGAAAGGCCTCAGCCCCACCTTTGATAAACTCTGGCAGTAACCAAAAGGCAAATAGGAACTGACATGGAGTTAAAAAAAAAAAAAATCATCAGAGAGCAATCTCCAAAATGGGTAGAAGAAAGGTAGTGTTCAGATCTTCCACCATAGCTTTAAAAATCATAACAGTTATGTTAGGTATAAATGAAAATAAAACATTTTAACACATCTTCATGTGTAGGAATAACCTATTTTGGTATTTACAACATGGATTGATCTGATTTCATTTGGCCGTTTAAGGAAGGTAAAAGAAAGTCTATTTGCACATGTTGAAAATGAACTACTAGTCTTTCCCTGGTGGTCCAGGGGCCAAGACTCTGCACTCCCAGTGCAGGGGAGCCAGGCTTGACTCCTGGTCAGGGAACCAGATCCTACATACCACAAGCAAAAGATCCAAGATGCCCCCCAAAAGATCGAAGACCCTGAGTGGCAGAACTGAGACCCAGGGCAGCTGAATAAATACAATTTGAAAGCTACTTAAAAATAAGAAAATGAATCATTTTGATCAGAGGAGTCAGAGATCTATCTGGAATTGTCCTTAGAACCATCTCCATCTGCCAGTGCTTCAATTTGACATGCCAAATGCCACACAATTCCTTACACGTATTTATCCACCCATGAGGAGATTCAGTGATTATATAAAGTCATATACTTAATGTACTCCTTATATTTGGCATAAAAGCATCCTAATATGGGAACTCTGAAAAGCTGAAATGGCAACACTAAAACCCACCATGTGTACACTGACTCACAAATTCCACAGGCACTCGAGAGTTTTAAACAGATTCGGAACAGAGTGAACAACTCTAAACGGCATGGCTTTTGACAAAACCACACACAGGAGGTGGACAAAGCAACTGAAGTGAACTTGAGCGACGACTTGAACACTGCTTACAGTCAGCACACAAAGGGGACTGGTGGGCAGGCTTGTTTGTCTAGGCAAAGGCTAAGGAAGCTTTTATTCAAGTTAGTTCAAGTGCATGACAGACACAAGTTCAGGACAACTAATGTCATATCTCAAGGAAGCTATTCTAGCCATGAATTGTTATTACCTAAGTAAGCAGGAATTTAATGAATTTCTGACAAAACACTCAGAAGTTTTTGTTTTAAAAAACAATAAAAGAAAAAATCCATCCTGTCCCTCTTCTCTCCACCATATCTAGGACTATTTCTCTCTACATAATCCTGTCCAAACTTATGAAAGAAAGAAGCCAACATTTGTTACATAGAAATTCCTCTGTGGAAGACAGAAACTCAGAGAAGACCTGCCCTCTCTCTCCTGACCTCTGCATTCATCAGCTATATCTCCTTAGTAGCTTCATTTTCCCCTTTATATAATGGAGGGAGGTAATTCTGAACTTCTCTTTCTTTTCATTGTTTTTCCACCTGCCACCCACCTTCACTTTCCAAAATAAGACTATACAATCTTCTCCTCCTCTGAAGACTCCTGGTCTGAGAGCTAGACCTTCTGAGGAATCTTTGGAGACTTACTTCTTCAAGGAGTCGCTGGAGGAAAAGACTTCCTCACACTTGTTTAGTCCCTCAGTCATATCTGAGAGTCTACAACCCCATGGACTGTAGGCTGCCACGCTCCTCTGTCCATGGGATTCTCCAGGCAAGAATACTACAGTGGGTTGCCATTTCCTTCTCCAGAGGATCTTCCTGACCCAGGGATAGAACCCAGGTCTCCTGCACTGCAGGCAGATTCTTTACCACTGAGCCTCTTCACACTAACTGGATCTTAGAAATCAAAAGAATCAGAAGACTCAAACTCAAGTGTGAGAAGACACTAGGTTGAGACAGTCTATGTAGGACTCTGAGTTTTTCTCATGATAATTTATAGTAAAGATAGAGAAAAAAGTTATATCTAATAACTGGCATTATCTACTTAATTTTACAAACTGGAGAAGCTTTCAGGCTCCAAATTTTTCAAGGCACATCATTTTCTTGTCCTAACCCTACAGTTCTTTAATTTTCACAGAATCTGAGAATGCCCAGGAAAGGCCTAAGAGCTCAAATTCGAGGTTGGCTCCCACTCGCTCAATTGCCACCCCACTCATGTATGTAAGATGAAACTCATACCTTGAGAAGAGTGTCACCTAGGGAGTTAGAGGAAAAAAATAGAGCTTAGGTCTGGTCGTCCCTTTCCCCAAACCAGGGTTCTCTCTACTACCTTATGGTGGGGCACATGATCAGAAGACTTGATCCACTGAAGGTTGACAGACATGTAATCACACAACAGAAACTTTTTTTTAGCTATTACTCCAAAAGGGAGCCATTTGGGGTTGGGTCCCTGTAGCTCAGACAGTAAAGAATCTGCCGGTAATGAAGACCCGGATTCGATCTCTGGGGTCGGGAAGATCCCCTGGAGGAGGAAATGGCGACGCACTCCAGTATTCTTGCCTGGAGAAGCCCATGGACAGAGGAGCCTAGCGGGCTACAGTCTGTGGGGTTGCCAAGAGTCGGACACGACTGAACGATTAACATTACACCACCCTGAGTCACAACTGGGTAGTGGGGAAGGCACTCACTGTTGAGATTCAGCAAGGAGTCGAAGACTTTGCACTGGATCTGCCCGGTGCTCTGCGACACGCACGACATCCACAGCCCCTCGTAGATGGCCTGGGCCGTCACGATGTTGTCACTAGCATAGGAGTAAACCTTCCACTGGGGCAGCGCCGTGCTGACGATGGAGCCGATCCAGCCCAGAAACGCCAGGATGAAGCCCAGCAGCTGCAACCCCGCGTTGGCCATGACTCGCTCGGGCGCCCGCGCTGGCTCAGGGGCAGCAGGTGCACAAGGCGGAGTTTGCAGGTGCTCACCCGGGACGCCCGGGGGTGACGGAGCCTAGCGCAGGAAGTTATT
>SJYQ01096254.1:655983-688654 GCA_006410935.1 Redunca redunca
CCATTCTGAAGGAGATCAGCCCTGGGACTTCTTTGGAAGGAATGATGCTGAAGCTGAAACTCCAGTACTTTGGCCACCTCATGTGAAGAGTTGACTCATTGGAAAAGACTCTGATGCTGGGAGGGATTGGGGTCAGGAGGAGAAGGGGACGACAGAGGATGAGATGGCTGGATGGCATCACGGACTCGATGGATGTGAGTCTGAGTGAACTCCAGGAGTTGGTGATGGACAGGGAGGCCTAGCCTGCTGCAATTCATGGGGTCACAAAGAGTTGGACACGACTGAGCGACTGAACTGAACTGACTGATATCCAGATAAATGTTCTGTAGGGTCCTGTGAGAGATATCAATCACATTTGATTTATTTATTCCCCAGGACTTTTAAGCTCAGGGGAGGTTCTCAGACTTTGCTTAGGACTAGACCACCATCATGTGAATCAAATAGTCTTATCTTTTTGTTCCAGTCAATTCAGAATTTAGACTATTAAATTTTTATCTTTGTTTTTTAGATTAAAGTAATAAAGACATGATTTTAATTCAGTGAATGTATTTGTGCACAGGTTTTTAATGTACATTAAGACCTGTTTTTATCAACCTACAATTGTCAGGGAATGAGAGGGATGAACTCTGTGGTCAGTATGGCCCCATGTTTTTTGTTTTTTAAGTCCAGGTCTGTGTGAGACTGATTACTTCATTGCCCACGGCATGTTTGTGAGGCTGTGGTTGATGCTGTTTACTCCACTGTGATCCATGCCATCTCTGGCATATCTAATCCTGTCTAGTTTTTTGTCCTTCCCTCAGAGCAGATAGGTGAGATAATGGTTCACCAGAAATCCATCAACTTAAAGAGGAAAAACAACTTACAGACATTGGTCTTTAAATATGAAGTATAAACAGAGGTTTATATATACCATCTCCTATGTGAGATGACCATTCAGGTATGACCTAAATCAAATCCCTTATGACTATACAGTGGAACTGAGAAATAGATTTAAGGGCCTAGATCTGATAGAGTGCCTGATGAACTATGGACGGAGGTTCGTGACATTGTACAGGAGACAGGGATCAAAACCATCCCCAAAAAAAGAAATGCAAAAAAGCAAAATGGCTGTCTGAGGAGGCCTTACAAATAGCTGTGAAAAGAAGGGAGTGAAAAGCAAAGGAGAAAAGGAAAGATATACCCATTTGAATACAGAGAATTGCATTTGAATAGCATTTGAATGCATTTGAATAGCAAGGAGAGATAAGAAAGCCTTTCTCAGTGATCAATGAAAAGAAATAGAAGAAAACACTAGAATGAGAAAGACTAGAGATCTCTTAAAGAAAATTAGAGATACCAAGGGAATATTTTATGCAAAGATGGGCTCAATAAAGGACAGAAATGGGGGGGACCTAACAGAAGCAGAAGATGTTAAGAAGAGGTGGCAAGAATACACAGAAGAACTATACAAAAAAGATCTTCACGACCAAGATAATCATGATGGTGTGATCACTCACCTAGAGCCAGACATCCTGGAATGTGAAGTCAAGTGGGCCTTAGGAAGCATCACTACAAAAAAAACTAGTGGAGTTGATGGAATTCCAGTTGAGCTATTTCAAATACTGAAAGATGATGCTGTGAAAGTGCTGCACTCAATATGCCAACAAATTTGGAAAACTCAGCAGTGGCCACAGGACTGGAAAGGGTCAATTTTCATTCCAATCCCAAAGAAAGGCAATGCCAAAGAAGGATCAAACTACCACAGAATTGCACTCATTTCACACACTAGTAAAGTAATGCTTAAAATTCTCCAAGCTAGGCTTCAGCAATACATGAACTGCGAATTTCCAGATGTTCAAGCTGATTTTAGAAAAGGCAGAGGAACCAGAGATCAAATTTCCAATATCCACTGGATCTTCAAAAAAGCAAGAGAGTTCCAGAAAAACATCTATTTCTGCTTGATTGACTATGCCAAAGCCTTTGTGTGGATCACAATAGACTGTGGAAAATTCTTCAAGTGATGAGAATACCAGACCAATTGACCTGCTTCTTGAGGAACCTATATGCAGGTCAGGAAGCAACAGTTAGCACTGGATATGGAACAACAGACTGGTTCCAAATAGGAAAAGGAGTACATCAAGGCTGTATGTTGTCACCCTGCTTATTTAACTTATATGCAGAGTACATCATGAGAAATGCTGGGCTGGAGGAAGAACAAGCTGGAATCAAGATTACCAGGAGAAATATCAATAACCTCAGATATGCAGATGACACCACCCTTATGGCAGAAAGTGAAGAAGAACTAAAGAGTCTCTTGATGAAAGTGAAAGAGGAGAGTGAAAAAGTTGGCTTAAAGCTCAGCATTCAGAAAACGAAGATGATGGCATCTAGTCCCATTACTTCATGGGAAATAGATGGCAAAACAGTGGAAACAGTGACTGACTTTATTTTTCTGGGCTCCAAAATCACTGCAGATGGTGATTGTAGCCATGTCATTAAAACATGCTTACTCCTTGGAAGGAAAGTTATGACCAATCTAGACAGCTTATTAAAAAGCAGAGACATTACTTGGCCAACAAAGGTCCATCTAGTCAAGGCTATGGTTTTTCCAGTACTCATGTATGGATGTGAGAGTTGGACTATAAAGAAAGCTGAGTGCCGAAGACTTGATGTTTTTGAACTGTGGTGCTGGAGAAGACTCTTGAGACTCTCTTGGATTGCAAGGAGATCCAACCAGTCCATATTAAAGGAGATCAGCCCTGGGTGCTCATTGGAAGGACTGATATTGAAGCTGAAACTCCAATACTTTGGCCACCTCATGCGAAGAACTGACTCATTTTAAAAGACCCTGATACTGGGAAAGATTGAGGGTAGGAGGAGAAGGGGACAACAGAGGATGAGATGGTTGGATGGTATCACCAACTCGATGGACATGGGTTTGGGTGAGTCTGGGAGTTGGTGATGGACAGGGAGGCCTGGTGTGCTGCAGTTCATGGGGTCACAAAGAGTTGGACACGACTGAGCGACTGAACTGAACTGATGTGAGGTGATAGAGACATAGAGATGTCAGATCATGTTCCCAGGACTGGATTTGGTAAATGCTGGGGTTCCAGACTATACACTTTGACCCTAAAGCTTGCACCTTTAAACACTGTCCTATAGGAGTTCCCTTGTCAATCAAATCAACTAAGGGTCCTTGGCTTTTAAGGATTAGGCATCCTTATCATGTGTTTTTCTCCTCACTATGACTGACTTACTGCTTCTTCCTGTCTCTTCTTAATCTCTGCTGCTGCCCACTAAGATTCTGCACTTTGGGGATCTGGAAGCATGTGGGGAGAGTGTTGCTGTCAAGGAGGGAAATATGAGTGAAAACAGCAAGCAGTCTGCTGGTTTACTCCATATGTGACTAATACTTGAGCTCAATCATGATCCTGAGAACAGGAATTAGTACAAGACATACACAGAGAGATGGAAGTAAAGGTGAGACTGTGGGTGATAGAAGAGACAAAGAAACACCAACCCAAGAGGTAGCATTCCAGAAACGGTGAATGATGAGAAATGCAAAAGTTGTTGGAAGGTAATTGTTTCACTTAGGGACAGTGTGTGTTGCTATTGACTTTTCAGGGCTTCTCAGATCATAAAAGCAAAGTGGATGAACATATTTCTAAGTAAACAATTGACTGTAGAATTATTTAGGACTCACAAGAAGAATCAGAGCACAAGTTTGAAAGTTTAACATGAATTCTAGTATTAGAACATGAAGATTACCATTACTAAGATGTTGGTGCTTTCCTGTCATAACTACTACTTAAAACAGTCCTTTGAATCCCCTTGGGGTTTTAGAGGAGGTAGCAAGGTGTAAGGTTTAAAACACAAACATTTGAATCCTAGTTCTATCACTTGGGAGCAGAATAACTTTAGAAAAATTATGCAACATGTTTGAGCATTAGATTTTTCCTCTTTCAAATAAAGAATAAAACTTTATTGTGTTGTGATGTTAAGTAAGCTAATATGTGTACATTACTTCTGACAGTAGTTAGTACATAGTAAGCACATGGAATGATGATTATTAGATCAGGTAGAACAGATATATTTATTAACCCAGCCACTTACAAATGATACATTTGTTCAGAAAAACTCTTTTTCTTGCCTTCATTTTATTAGAATCTCACTTAATGTCATTCATAGCTGAATCATGGTGACAGGATATGAACTATTTCTAGCAGGCAGATATAATTTTACGTTCAGAAGTTGAAAAGGCGACAATGAGAGGGGTGGGGATTTTAGATGAGAGGTCTAAGCTCCGTCTCGTGTTCCTGGACAGTTTTCCCCTCCAACTCCTTGGCAAGTACTAAAGGCCAAGGGGCTTTTTCTACCATGGGGTGAGCCAGGAGCAGAGGGAGGATGGAGTCATGATGCCAAATTACTGCAGATCAGCATAGTTCTTCAAGCGTTAAGTGGGAAAATCCTTAGTTTGTGAGTTGTAACAAGTCTTTGTCTCATTATGTGGACTTAAATTTCTTTCTTAGGTCCCCCCATAAGCTCCCAGCCTCAAAGATCTATCTCCTCAGAGAAGAAAGAAAGAGGGAGAGAGAAAAAAGATGGAATTCTGCTATAAAATTGACTCTTTGAATCATAAAAACTTACTCTGAAGCAAGTTGGTGAAGGACTGTTCACTTACTTTATTTTGTTTGTGTTCTGTTGAGGGAAGGTTTCCTTTTAAACATCAGGGATGTTAGAAATAACCCCCTAGTTTGATAATCAATAATCAAGGTCAGATTGTGATATTTTACTTTAAATGTCTTTAATGTAACACTAACTGTATAAGGCAACGTTCTCCAAAGAAACAGAATCAATAGGAGAAGGCAATGGCACCCCACTCCAGTACTCTTCCCTGGAAAATCCTATGGACGGAGGAGCCTGGAAGGTTGCAGTCCATGGGGTCGCTAAGAGTTGGATACGACTGAGCGACTTCACTTTCACTTTTCACTTTCATGCATTGGAGAAGGAAATGGCAGCCCACTCCAGTGTTCTTGCCTGGAGAATCCCAGGGATGGGGGAGCCTGGTGGGCAGCTGTCTATGAGGTTGCACAGAGTCGGACACGACTGAACTGACTTAGCAGCAGCAGCAGCAGGAAATATAGATATAGGTAGATAGAACATCCTTATATTGAACATAATGTTTGACAAGTTGTAACATGCTCATGTGTGTTGACTTGTATCTGACTCTTTGTGACCCCATGGACTGTAGCCCATCAGGCTTTTCTGCCTATGGAATTTTCCAGGCAAGAATACTGGAGTGGGTTGCCATTTCCTTCTCTAGGGGATGGATCTTCCCAATCCAAGGATTGAAGCTGTGTCTCTTGTGTCTCCTGCGTTGGCAGGTGGATTCTTTACCAACTGTTCTAACTTGGAAGCAGGCAAGATATTAATAATATCTTATATATATTATAATATTATATGTATATATATAGAGAAGGATAGATGTATTTCAAATAATTATTTATTTTTCCTTTATTCATTCTAATTATTCTTTATTTTAGAGTTGACTCATGAAACTGAAAGCTACCAAGACCAAAATTTGTAGAGTTAGGCCAGCAAACTGGAGACTCAGATAAAAGTTGATGTTGAATTCTTGAGTTCAAAATCTTGCAGTCTTGAGGATTCCTTCTTTATGTTGAATTCTTGAGTTCAAAATCTTGCATTCTTGAGGATTCCTTCTTTATCCCCTGAAACATCAGTTCTGTTCTGAAGACTTTCACCTGATTAGATGAGGCCTGCCCACATTACAGAGAGCAATCTGCTTTACTCAAAGGTTAGTGATTTAAATTTTCAGTTCAGCTCAGTCGCTCTGCTGCTGCTGCTGCTGCTAAGTCACTTCAGTCATGTCCGACTCTGTGCGACCCCATAGACGGCAGCCCACCAGGCTCCCCCATCCCTGGGATTCTCCAGGCAAGAACACTGGAGTGGGTTGCCATTTCCTTCTCCAATGCATGAAAGTGAAAAGGGAAAGTGAAAAGTGAAAAGTGAAAGTGAAGTCGCTCTGTAGTTTCTAAAAAGGAGCTCCCCTTGTAGCTCAGCTGATAAAGAATCTGCCTGCAATGGAGGAAATCCCAGTTCAATCCCTGGGTTGGGGAGATCCCCTGTAAAAGGGATAGGCTACCCACTGCAGTATTCTTGGATTTCCCTGGTGGCTCAGACAGTAAAGAATCTGCCTGTAATGCGGCAGACCTGGGTTTGATCCCTGAGTTGGGAAGATCCCCTGGAGATGGGAATGACTATGCACTCCAATATTGTGGCCTGGAAAATTCCATGGACAGAGGAGCCTGGCATGCTACAACCCATGGGTTCTCAAAGAGTCAGAACATGACTGAATGATTTTCACATCTTTAAAAAATACCTTAACATCAACATCTATACTGGTGCTTGACCAAACAACTAGCTACTACTACAGCCTAGCCATGTGGAGACATAAGACTAATCAGTAATACTTACTAATTTATTTGGATCCTAAGAGCTAAAGCAGAGACATTACTTTGCCAACAAAGGTCTGTCTAGTCAAGGCTATGGTTTTTCCAGTGGTCATGTATGGATGTGAGAGTTGGACTGTGAAGAAAGCTGAGCGCCAAAGAATTGATGCTTTTGAACTGTGGTGTTGGAGAAGACTCTTGAGAGTCCCTTGGACTGCAAGGAGATCCAACCAATCCATTCTGAAGGAGATCAGCCCTGGGATTTTTTTGGAGGGAATGATGCTAAAGCTGAAACTCCAGTACTTTGGCCACCTCATGCGAAGAGTTGACTCACTGGAAAAGCGCTTGATGCTGGGAGGGATTGGGGGCATGAGGAGAAGGGGATGACAAAGGATGAGATGGCTGGATGGCATCACTGACTCGATGGATGTGAGTCTGAATGAACTCTGGGAGTTGGTGATGGACAAGGAGGCCTGGCGTGCTGTAATTCATGGAGTCGCAAAGAGTCAGACATGACTGAGTGACTGAACTGAACTGAAGAGCTTTATTTGTATGAACTCACTTAGTACTCAAAAAAGCCAGTAAGTTAAATTTTGATCACAACAGATAAGGAAACTGAGGCCCAGATAAGCAAAGTATTAATAGTTTGCCCCAAGTTACACAGCTGGTAAGGGCAGAATTGGCATCCAAACTCAGTAGATCTGGCTTCTGAGGCAGAGGGCTTAGGCGGTGGCCTGCATTAACCTGAAGCACATGTTTATATTTATCTCCTTTGTGACTTTTCCAACCACCCATACAGGGACATCCACAGACTGAGCCCTCAACAAGTCTGCAAGTCAAAGTCATATCAGAGTGAATAGTAGGTGCTCAGAAAGTGTTGGATAATTAAGTAAATGAATGAACAGATGAATAGACTGATGGAGGAAGGATCTCTAATCTTGACGATTAGGGATCTGAAGCATTACCATGCAATGGTGAGTAAAATCAGTTTTGACTCTTGAAGAGATCCAGATTTTTTGTGGTGTTGGTGGGAGATCAAAACAACAGAAACTGCAATGTGATAAAGATTGTAATTTTTAATACCTAGGTCTTTGGGATAAGATTAAATTAATGTGAGACTGCTTTCTTTCCTCATTAGACATAATACTAGATAAGTTAGTTTGTCTCTCCATGCTTATTCTTTCCCATATGTAAAATAAAATAAATAGAGGTAAAGCAGAGACTTGTGGAAAGGAAACAGATTGATTGAAATTGTGTCTACTGTATGCTGAGCCCTGTACCCAGAATGTGGACAACATTTAATCAATGACAGCTATATTGTAAGAACCTCGGTGAGTGTCCCAAGGCCAAAGAATAGAGAGTGATAGGCTGACTTTGTCAGGTTGAACTAAATATTTGAACTAAATTCCCAAGAATTTATGCCAAAATGTAGAGCAGAGTTACAGACTAGGGAGAAGCATTTCAGATTTGGCCCGAAACAAAAGTTTTGGATTTTTTTTTTTTTGAAGTACCCAGGAGTTTTCCAAAAATTAAATTTGTTTTAACTTTGAGAAATTAGAAGATTCCTCTTTAAAAAGTCTAGAGTCTGATCAAACAGAGATGGCCATACTGCATAGCTCTAGACAGGCTCTGTGGTTTCCTATTTCTCCACAGTGTCTGCTATTCTTTCTTCATTCATTTATGTTACTTCTCTGGATACTGTAGGCTCTTGATGCCAGTGTGCACAGAGGAAGTACATGTAGTAAGTAGCTGAACTGACAGGACTTGTATGCTATGCTAAGGAATGTGGGGTTTATCATATCCTAGGCAATCAGAAGCAGTCACAGAATTTTAATCACAGACTTGAGCAGATTTGTATTTTAGAAAGATTTTTCTGGGCTGCAGGAGCCAGAGATAGAAATCAGTTAATGAAAGGTTGTGGAAATAGTGCAAGAACAGGTTGGTGAGAGAGTTTGGTCAGTGTCACAAACAGCAACTTGGGAGGCAGAAAGTAGTGTGTACCTGCCAGTGATGCGTTGAAATGAATCTTGTATGCCTTTATGTGATTTAAAATGTTTATGGTGAGCCAAGAGTGATAATTTTTGAAAATGCTGGATGGTTTTGTCCATCAACATAGGAAAGAAATATTATATGTGTCCTTGCATTCAATAGGAAACAGAACTCTGATTTTCTCTCTAAGTTTTAATCATTTCAAAGATGGAGGAGAAGCAGGACATTTTGGATTGACACAGAATAAGTCTTTACTATGGCTCCTTCCTAAGAGATTTTTCAAGGACAATTATATATGCATGACTGTAAACTGTAAATTGCAACTCTGCTTGTTGTAGAGGAATAGGATTTGGGAAAGGGAGAATTGATGAGGAAGAATAGGTATTAATGATTATTTCCAATGAATATATAGATGTGAATGATTAATTTTACTTGGGATTATTTGGGTTTTTTTCTTGAGGACAATAGAAAGACATGACAAGGTTTTAAGTAGGAGCAAGACCTGGTCAAGTTTGTTTGATAATGTTTTTAACAATGTTACTCTGAAGAGTAAGGGATGGATGATGGAGGAGAATTGTGGGTAGGGTACTGCAGTACATTCCAGTTCAAAGATTGTGATGGTGATGTGGATAAATGCTGGAGGCCAGGACTTGGAGGATCCAAATTAAATGGGAATAAATGGTTGAAAATGTATGATAGGATTAGTTCATTGTCATGCTTATACCAGTTAGCTATCAAATTAAGGGAAAAATTGAAATATTGTAGTGAAGAAATTTCAACTCCCCCCTCCCACCCTCTTAATCATATGCACTCAGTTGAGTTCAGTTCAGCCGCTTAGTCCTGTCTGACTCTTAGTGACTCCATGGACTGCAGCATTCCAGGCTTCCCTGTCCATCACCAAATCCCAGAGCTTGCTCAAACTCATGTCCATCAAGTTCGTGATGTCATTCAACCATCTCATCCTCTGTCATCCCCTTCTCCTCCTGCCTTCAATCTTTCCCAGCATCAGGGTCTTTTCCAATGAGTCAGTTCTTCACATCAGGTAGCCAAAATATTAGAGTTTCAGCTTCAGCATCAGTCCTTCCAATGAATACCCAGGACTGACTTCCTTTAGGATTGACTGGGTGGATCTCCTTGCAGTCCAAGGGACTCTCAAGAGTCTTCTTCAACACCACAGTTGAAAAGCATCAGTTCTTCGGCACTCAGCTTTCTTTATAGTCCAACTCTCACATCCAAACATGACTACTGGAAAAACCATAGCCTTGACTAGATGGACCTTTGTTGGCAAAGTAATGTCTCTGCTTTTTAATATGCTGTTTAGGTTGGTCAAAGCTTTTCTTCCAAGGAGTAAGCATCTTTTAATTTCATGGCTGCAGTCACCATCTACAGTGATTTTGGAGCCCTTAAAAAAAAGTCTCTCACTGTTTCCATTGTTTCCCCATCTTTTGCCATGATGTGATGGGACTGGATGTCATGATCTTAGTTTTCTGAATGTTGAGCTTTAAGCCAACCTTTTCACTCTCCAGTTTCACTTTCAAGAGGCTGTTTAGTTCTTCTTCGCTTTCTGCCATAAGGGTGGTGTCATCTACATATCTGAGGTTATTGATATTTCTCTCGGCAGTCCTGATTCCAGTTAGTGCTTCATCCAGCCCAGCATTGCTCATGATGTACTCTGCATATAAGTTAAATAAGTAGGGTGACAAAATACAGCCTTGATGTACCCCTTTCCCGATTTGGAACCAGTCTGTTGTTCCATGTCCAGTTCTAACTGTTGCTTCCTGACCTGCATACGGGTTTCTCAAGAGGCAGGTCAGGTGGTTTGGTATTCCCATATCTTTCAGAATTTTCCACAGTTTGTTGTGATCCACATGTCAAAGGCTTTGGCATAGTCAATAAAGCAGAAGTAGATGTTTTTCTGGAACTCTTTTGCTTTTTTTGATGATCCAACGAATGTTGGCA
Source organism: Redunca redunca (assembly GCA_006410935.1). NCBI lineage: Eukaryota > Metazoa > Chordata > Mammalia > Artiodactyla > Bovidae > Redunca > Redunca redunca. The sequence goes on from SJYQ01096254.1 coordinate 666,381, forward strand.
ATTTAATCTCTGGTTTTTCTGCCTTTTCTAAATCCAGCTTGAACATCTGGAAGTTCACAGTTCACATACTGTTGAAGCCTGGCTTGGAGAATTTTGAGCATTACTTTGCTAGCATGTGAGATGAGTGCAATTGTGTGGTAGTTTGAGCAATCTTTGGCATTGCCTTTCTTTGGGATTGGAATGTAAACAGATCGTTTCCAGTCCTGTGGCTACTACTGAGTTTTCCAAGTTTGCTGACATATTGAGTACAGCACTTTCACAGAATCTTTTAGGATTAGAAATAGCTCACCTGGAATTCCATCACCTCCACTAGCTTTTTTTGTAGTGATGCTTCCTAAGGCCCACTTGACTTTGCGTTCCAGGATGTCTGGCTTTAGGTGAGTGATCACACCATCATGGCTATCTGGGGCATGAAGATTTTTTTTTATAGTTCTTCTGTGTATTCTTGCCACCTCTTCTTAATATCTTCTGCTTCTGTTAGATGCATACCATTTCTGTCCTCTCTTGTGCCCATCTTTGCATGAAATGTTCCCTTGGTATCTCTAATTTTCTTGAAGTGATCTCTAGTCTTTCCCATTCTGTTGTTTTCCTCTGTTTCTTTGCATTGATCACTGAGGAAGCTCTCCCTGCTATTCTTCGGAACTCTGCATTCAAATGGGTATATCGTTCCTTTTCTCCTTTGCCTTTTGCTTCTGTTCTTTTCTCAGCTATTTGTAAGGCCTCCTCAGACAACCATTTTGCCTTTTTGCATTTCTTTTTCTTGGGGATGATCTTGATCACTGCCTCCTGTGCAATGTCAAGAACCTGTGTCCATAGTTCTTGAGGCACTCTGTCTATCAGATATAATCCTTTGAATCTATTTATTACTTCCACTGTATAATCGTAAGGAATTTGATTTAGGTCATACCTAAATTGGGTGTAGTGGTTTTCACTGCTTTCTTCATTCTAAATCTGAATTTTGCAAAATGGAGTTCACGATTTGAGCTGCAGTCAGCTCCCGGTCTTGTTTTTGATGACTGTATAGAGCTTCTCCATCTTTGGCTGCAAAGAATATAATCAATCTGATTTTAGTATTGGCCATCTGGTGATGTACATGTGTAGAGTCTTCTCTTGTGTTGTTTTAAGATGGTGTTTTCTATTACCAGTGTGTTCTTTTGGCAAAACTCTGTGTCTTTGCAATAACGNNNGTATCAGATGCACCAACATATCAGATATATGATATACATATACATATATGTAATATACATATAATATAGTGCATAATCATATCCACTAGCTATAAATATTTTCCAATTCAAAAATAAGATGCCTAACATTTACTGAGTCCTAAGTGTGTGACCTCTACTTGAGACTTTTTAAAAATTAATTAATTTATTTGACTGTGTGGATCTTCAGTTTTTGTTGGGGATGTGGTATCTTTAATTGCAGCATGTGGGATCTTATTCCCTGACTAGGGATTAAACTAGGGCCTCCTGCTTTGGGAGTGATAAATCTTAGCTATTAGATCACCAGGGAAGTCCCTTCCTGGGACTTTTAGAAGCATAAATTTGAATTATCTCCATCCTATTGAAAAAGTATTATCTCATTATCCACTGTTTTTTCAAGGTATAAATTAACAGCTATTAAATTATTAGTTTAACTGCACTATTTTATAATACTAGCACACTAATTATGATTTATCTTCTAACACAGCTCATTGATGCTGTGTCCTGTGAAGTGATTGATGTCATTTTGACCACAGTGGCTGAGAGCAGTGGTTGTATCTCCAGATTTCCTTCATTCCAGTCCTGGCTTTTCTGGTTGCTATCTGTATAACATTGACAAGTTAGCTATTATCCTTTGGATGTCTCATGTCTTCATCTTCAAAATACAAATATTAGTATTACCATCATCATTGAGTAAAGACAAGGGTGTTAGACAAGGGTCTGGAACATATTGACTGCTTATAAGTCTTTTCTCTTATAATAGTTGGTATTAGCGGAAGATGATAGGAATCTGAATCAGCACTAAACAGTGAGAATAAAGACGGGAGGTGAGAAATTCTGCAATGGAAGATGCTGCCTTATTGTGCAGTGTGAAGTATAAGTGCATACTTAAAATTCTATAACCCACTGAAAAATAATCAAAACTAACTGAAATTAATTTTCCAAAGGCATGTGTGTATATACTTTTGCCTTCAAATTAAAAACTTAACTCTCAAAATAAAATCTGCTGCTGTTTCAGTCCCCTCTCCCATCCCTTTTTTCCTCCACCTGTGAAAACCTTAGAAAAGACTACTTATTCTATGAAAGTTGCACAGGGTAGAGGTTAAACCAGGCGGAACCAAACTCAGTGAGTAAACAGGAGAAATACAAAGAGGACAAAGAACAGGACATTGCAAAAGTCTGACAGTTGGAAGTGAATTTTAACTGATTTTCTGTTACTCTGCCCTGTACTATCAGACAGCTGTGTGGGGTCAAGGCCTCACTGGATATGTGCAGATTGCTGGTTGGATACCCTTGACCTTGTTGCTGGCAAAGGCCAAGCCTGCTGGAATTTGGCTGGAAAAAGTTCTCTTCCCTCTAGTAACTGTCTTCCTCTATGCTAACCCTCCTTGATTTTAATGGTGGTTGCCACCACATTCCCACGAACTTCATTAAATATTTACCGAGTACATAATCTACTAAACATGACTTTCGTACTTAGAGCAGGCAAAGACTTGTTTCTGACTTGCTACCTTATTATTTTGTGAGAATTGTCTTTGAGTCCCTTGGCAGGATAGAAGAGAAACATTAATTATAAACCAGACACTAACCATAATGTTCAATTTATTAGCCACACATGGCTATTTAAATTATAATTTAAATTAAATTTAAAAATTTAGTTTCTCTGGTGTATGTTTCAAGATCTCAGTATAGTGAAGGGCTACATACTGGACAGCACAAATGTAGAATATCCCATTATCTCAGATTCTTCTACCATTTAACATTGTACTAGAGTGTGCTGGTCACTCTTCTACAATTGATTGGACCAAATGCACAACTTCTACATTTAAGAATGTTCTTTTTATATTCCTCCTAAAAATTAGTATATTCATGTCCTATGGATACCGTAACAAATTACCACTAATGTAATTATACGTTTATTGTCTTTCAGTCCTATGGTTTGGGAGACTGCAATGGGTCTCACTGGGCTAAAATGAAAATGTCTCCAGGGCTTCCTACCGTTCTAGAGGCTCCGTTCCTTTTTGCAGATTCTCCATGCCACCTGCAATCCTCGGCTTTGGCTCTTTTCCTCCATCTTCAGAGTGAGCAACTCTGAGCTAGTCCTTTTCCCACTGCCAACTCTCTTCTTCTCCCTTTTTTCGCCTCTCTCTTGTACTTATATGAAGACCTTTGAGATAATATTGGTCTCATTGGGATAATCCAAAATAATCTCCTCAACTCAAGGTCAGTTGATTAGCAAACTTGATTCCATCTACAACCTTAATTCTTCTCCCTTTGCCATGAAATATGAAATATTCAGGTTTGAGGAATTAAGGTTCAGACATCTTTAGGAAGGATTATTATTCTACCCACTTTAATGAGTTTTTATAAAGTACAGTGATTCTCCTTGAAGGGAGAGGCAATGTAAATATATTACAGACAATTATTCATGTGGTTCTGATTTAACAAAAATTCTAATTACCTATAATGAAATAATTAAATGATAGTTAATTATAAGAAAAATAAGATATTAATAAATATTATGTGCAGCAGGCNNTAAGTTCTAAGATTCTAAGACTACATATATGAGTTCATAAAGGGATGGGTGAATAGAGACATTAATAGTGTCTTAATAGTAGTATAGGATAAATGGAGACTCAGAATATTAATCAGGAAAACAGAATTCTCTTCTTAGCATAGTCACCTACTCACTTGTGCAATTTCTCTAGATTTAAATTGTTGACACAGAGAAAAGTAGAAAACTAGATAAATCTATCCTATGGTTCTTTCCAACTCTTAAAATTTTCCTTTATATTTTAAGGTAGAAGAAGTCATAACATTGGGGAAAGAAATGGACAATATTGAGCAATGCAGAACTGCCCCACGTAACCTCAAAAAAAAAGAATAGGTACAGGAAAACGAAACAGAGGTGATTTAATTATAGAAAATACAGCATGTTTTTATTTTTGTTTCTGATAAGATACAGAATGATTGAAGAGATAAAGAAATTGGATAAAAATAATCAAACAGCCTGGGAACTGTGGGTGCATACACATTACTTTACTAAGGATCAAGATGAGAAGGAGGAACACCAAGAGAACACTCTTGTCTTTCCAGTTAGTTTAGACTGGCATTATTAATTAGTCTGAAATGTGTTTAAACACCTTTTCATCTTTTTGCTTTATTTTAATCAGGTGCTTAGAGAAACAGATGACTGTTTGCCATTAGAAGAGCTACAATCTTGTCAAAAGCTATTAGACTTTATACAAATAAACCTTTGCTCTCAACAAAGTTCATAAACAACTGAGACTGTGCTGTAGCATTCACACATGTGGTATGCAGCAGCTCACGGAAAGATGACCCCAAAGAATAACATAAAGGCTATTTCTGTAAGAGAAGCTTTTTGAATTAAATAAATCTTGAATTTGTAAAGCCACAACTTAAAAATCAAGGTGTTTAAAAGCTATTGTGTCTAAAAGCTGTTATTCTAGAGATTAATCAGACACTGACAAATCTTTGTGCCAATAATACTCTAAATATATTAACAAATTAGCAGTATTGAGGGCATTAAACACATTAACTTAAATGTTGTTCCATCGCCAAGTTGTGTCTGACTTTTTGTGACCACATGGACTGTAGCACGCCAGGCCTCCTGGTCCTTCACCATCTCCTCGAGTTTTCCCAAGTTCATGTCCATTGAATCAGTAATGCCATCCAACCATCTCATCCTCTGTCACCCTCTACTTCTTTTGCCTTCTAACTTAAATGTATCCTTACTCTAAAACTATAGCTGATATTACATATACCATAAATTGGAAAAGTTCTCTGATTGGAATTGAAACCTATCAGATAAAACTACCCTAAGTCTATCTCTTTTTCTCCTTTGCCTTTTGCATCTCTTCTTTTCACAGCTATTTGTAAGGCGTCCCCAGACAACCATTTTGCCTTTTTGCATTACTTTCTCTTGGGAATGATATTCATCACTTTCTCCTGTACAATGTCACGAACCTCTTACACATTAGTTCTTCAGGCACTCTGTCTATCAGATCTAATCCTTTGAATCTATATTACTTCCACTGTATAACCACAGGGATTTGATTATGTCATACCTGAATGGTCCAGTGGTTTTCCCTACTTTCTTCAATTGCAGTCTGAATTTGGTGATAAGGAGTTCATGATCTGAGCTGCAGTCAGTTTCTGGTCTTGTTTTTGCTGACTGTATAGAGCTTCTCCATCTTTGGCTGCAAAGAATATAATCAATCTGATTTCAGTGTAGACCATCTGGTGATGTCCATGTGTAAAGTCTCCTCTTGTGTTGTTGGTAGAGGGTGTTTTCTATGACCAGTGCATTCTCTTGGCAAAACTCTATTTGTCTTTGCCCTGCTTCATTCTGTACTCCAAGGCCAAGTTTGCCTGTAACTCCAGGCATTTCTTGACTCCCTACTTTTGCATTCCAATCCCCTATAATAAAAAGGACATCTTTTTTGGTTGTTAGTTATAGAAAGTCTTGTAGGTCTTCATAGGACCGTTCAACTTCAGCTTCTTCAGCATTACTGGTCAGGGCATTGACTTGGATTACTATGATATTGAATGGTTTGCCTTGGAAACGAACGGAGATCATTCTGTCATTTTTGAGATTGCATCCAAGTACTGCATTTCAGACTCTTTTGTTGACTGTAATGGCTACTCCATTTTCTTTAAGGGATTCTTGCCCAAAAATAGTAGTAGATATAATGGTCATTTGAGTTAAACTCACCCATTCCAGTCCATTTTAGTTCACTGATTCCTAAAATGTCAGTGTTCACTCTTGCCATCTGCTGTTTGACCACTTCCAATTTGTCTTGATTCATGGACCTAACATTCCAGGTTCCTATGCAATACTGCTCTTTTCAGCATCAGACTTTACTTCCATTACCAGTCACAACCACCACTGGATGTTGTTGTTGCTTTGGCTCTGTCTCTTTATTCTTTCTGGAGTTATTTCTCCACTGATCTCCAGTAGCATATTGGGCACCTACTGACCTGGGGAGCTCATCTTTCAGTGTCCTATCTTTTTGCCTTTTCATACTGTCCATGAGGTCCTCAAGGCAAGAATACTGAAGCGGTTTGCCATTCCCTTTTCCAGTGCACCACATTTTGTCAGAACTCTTCACCATGACCTGTCCGTCTTGGGTTGCCCTACACGGCATGGCTCAGTTTCATTGAGTTAGGCAAGGCTGTGGTCCATGTGATCATGGCATCTGGTCCCATCACTTCATAGCAAATAGATGCAGAAGCAATGGAAACAGTGTGAGACTTTATTTTTGGGGGCTCCAAAATCACCTCAGATGGTTACTACAGCCATGAAATTAAAAGACATTTGCTACTTGGAAGAAAAGTTATGACCAACCTAGACAACATGTTAAAAAGCAGAGACATTACTTTGCCAACAAAGGTCCATCTAGTCAAAGCTGCGTATTTTCCAGTAGTTATGTATGGATGTGAGAGTTGGACTATGAAGAAAGCTAAGCACCAAAGAATTGATGCTTTTGAACTGTGGTGTTGGAGAAGACTCTTGAGAATCCCTTGGACTTCAAGGAGATCCACACAGTCCATCCTAAAGGAAATCAGTCCTGAATATTCATCAGAATATTGATGCTAAAGCTGAAACTCCAATACTTTGGCCACCTGATGTGAAGAGCTGACTCATTGGAAAAGACCTTTATTGAAGGTGGCAGGAGAAGGGGACAACAGAAGATGAGATGGTTGGATGGCATCACCGACTCGATGGACATAAATCTGAGTAAGCTCCGGGAGTTGGTGATGGGCAGGGAGGCCTGGCATGTTGCAGTCCATGGGGTTGCAGAGTCAGATACGACTGAGCAACTGAACTGAACTGACTGAAGTATCTTTATTTCTACCTCCTTATCTCTTTCTATATAGGCTGTCTATCATCTGTCTATCTGTGATACTCTGTAAAATATTGTGCAGCCATTGAACATGCCACAGATTAAAATTCCATTGTAATTTGCGATTCTTCCTTTGATTCTAAAAGAAAAACATCTGTTCCTTTTCCTGGAAATTGTATGGTTTGTCACTGTCTATTACACTCATTCACTCATTCAATCATTTATCCATCTTTCATATTCTTCAAGGAAATATTATTTGCCAGACACTGGAAATACAATGATGAAAGCCTCATATTTCAGTGCAGGTGACAGGCACCTGACCAAATCTATGTAATGCCCATGGTAAGTCCTGTGAAAAATATAAGTAAGGGTTATGAAAAGAGGGGGCATCTCAAATTTGAGACAGGAAGGAGAAGCTAGAGTTGGCTTTAAAATTATGTTACTTAAAACTGAATCTTGAATTATATGAATGAATCATTCATTATTTCTTTTATTTATTTATTTATTTTATTTTTTTTTTTACATGTTTCAATGCCATATTTCTTTTGTTCATTCACTCATTGCTACTCTATGTCAAAGCAATGCAAAATCAAAGCCATCCCTCTTCTCAAGTAATTCAAGATCCATTTGGAAAATGGACTTATTAAAAAAAAAAAAACTAGAGTAGAGTGATTGTTGTTAGGAAAAAGCTACGTATGTGTGTGTTTGGCACAGTAGTAGTTGTGGTAGGGTGGTAGGAAGATGTAATGAGATTGGGAAGGGAAATACCAGGCAAGAAGATAAGGATTTCAGATATAAAAGTCTGAGAAATGTTGGCCAGAGTACATGTTATATCAGGGAAAAATAGCCATGAGTATAAAGCTTTAAGGTGGACAATGAAAAGCCTGCAGTGCTGAGGACTTTGGCTTAATCTTTAGGTTGTGAGAGAGCCCCAAATGATTTTATGTAGAAATACAGGAAACTTTTCTCCTGTGTGCTCCTTTGCATTCTTTCTGCAATCATCTCCTGCTCTGCGTCCTAGGAAGTGAATCTTTATACTTGCATCTCTGGTCTCTCTTACCCTCTAATCAAAGAGAAGCATCTTTAGGAAATCAGGGAGCTTGAGGGGAATTGGACTGGTGTGTCAGACCTTTACTCTTGTTCAGTCACTCAGTCGTGTCCAACTCTTTGCAACCCCCATGGACTGCAGCATGCCAGGCTTCCCTGTCCTTCACCATTGCCCAGAGCTTGCTCAGACTCATGTCCATTGGGTCAGTGATGCCATCCTATCATCTTGTCCCCTGTCGTCCCCTTCTCCTGCCTTCAATCCTTTCCAGCATCAGGATCTTCTCTAATGAGTCAGCTCTTGCTGGTGCCCAAACTCATCTTATTTATCAGAATGGTACAGTCATAGTCATCACCCAGATCCTGCAGGTGTTGGTTTCTGACATCTTATATTTTAGCTGTAATGTAGAGGGCCTTTGGGCTTCCCAGGTGGTGCAGTGGTAAAGAATTTGCCTGCCAATGCAGGAGACATGGGTTTAATCCCTTGGTCAGGAAGATCTCCTAGAGTAGGAAATGGCAACCTACTCTATTGTTTGGAAAATTTCATGGAAAGAGGAGCATGGTGGGCTACAGTCCATGCGATTGCAAAGTGTTGGCCACTACTGAGGATGCATACATGAGCACAAGCAAGGAAAGGAGAGCCTTTAGCTAGTAAGCACTGCCTAGAAAGTTATGCAACCCTCCACTTCAGCAGTGATCAGTAATCAGTGCTTGACTAATATAAGGGTATAACAGCTCAACACCCTTAGATATAAGCAGTGAAACCTCTGTAAACAGTTGAGACTCCAGAGCTCTTCATGAGTTCAGGTTGAGGATTAATGTCTCCTGAAGCCACATCTTTGTCTAGCTTCTTCTCTTGCCCTATCCTCTTTCCCTCCCCTCTTTAAATGTTTATATGGAGAGCACTCTAAATAAATCACTTGCTGAAGATTCTCTGCCTAAGACTCTGATTCTAGGGAACCTGTTTTAATGTAACTTATGTCAGAAATGGTCCTGTCAAGCAAATTCTAAAGATGTAATTTTGGAGTTGGATCATATACCAGCTGGATGGCAATGAAGACCCTGTCCCTAATGATAAATGGTGACTTGATAGTTCCTTGGATATTGTAGCAGTACAGTTGCTAAGATGCTTTTACAGGGTCACTGGCATTCAAAACATACAGGAAAAATAGGAAAATTAAGGAATATGGAAATAAGTGGCTACTGGTGAATGTCTGCTGGTACAGTAAGGAGACAAAATAATTAATCATCTATTTAAAGATAAGTGTGAAAGTGAAAGGTCCTCCTTGGCAGTCTTTAAAGAGATCCTTGTCACCTGTAGCCGGAGAGCATACTGAACTGGTGAATAGGCAAATGTCTTGATAGTAAGAGAAGCAGAATTTCAGAGAAAATGGAATACACAGCCTAGGTGACTCTGGATGCCATGATAAGACACACATACTTCAGAGAGTAGGAAAGATGTTATATGACAATCTGGTGGCTTGTCATATCTGTGACCTTTTAGCAAGCCAATGATCTGGGGCACTAGTCTAAGGTAAAGGGGAGATTACTATACCTTGTGTGTCCTAGCCTTAAATAAGACGCAATGAGCAGCAAACATCACTTTTTTCTGCCAACTGTGCATCAGCAAACTGTACTGAATGATTTAGCAAGTGATGTGGAAAGCTGCCAAGTTTCAGTAGGGCCCCTGAGCAAGACAGGGCATGTGGAGGCTATAGTACGAGTAGTCATACCACTTGGGTCATGTGACCCAGAAGATCTTACAATGACGCATGCATTATTTGAGCATGGAGTCTCTGGCAGATAAGATGTGCATGGAGTCTCTGGCAAGCCCCAACAAAATAGTTTCAAACAGGCAACTGAAATTTTTGGAGAAAGAGCATGCCAGCTGCAGCAGAGAACATTTTTCAGAATGCAATTGCTGGAATGCTGCTGGACATGGTGTACTAGTTTGTGTTCTCTGGGTGAACAGAACCAATAATATACAAAATATATTTATATGTGTGTATGTGTGTGTGTGTGTGTGTTTATAATAGGACTTGGCCTGTGTGATTGTAGAGGCCAAGAAGTCCTACAATCTGCCATCTGCAAGCTGGAGACCCAGAAGACTCGGTGGTATAATTCAGTCAAAGTCCAAAGCCCAGAAAAACAGGAGCACCAGTGTTTGAGGGCAGAATAAGATAGATATCTTAGCTCAGGCAGAAAGCAAGTTAACCCTTTCTTTACCTTTCAATTCTATTTAGGTCCTAAGTATATTGTATGATGCCAACCTGCATTGTTGAGGAACATCTTCACTCAATTTACTGTTTCGAATGCTAATTTCTTTAGTGGTACCCTCATAGACACACCCATAAATAATGTTTTACAGATATCTGGGCATCCCTTAGCCTAGTCAAAGTGACACACAAAATTAACCATCACAAGCCCACCTCTGACAACTTGGCATCTGTACATATGTTTAATTTCAATTTTATTTTATATTTTTATTGAAGTACAGTTGATTTAAATGTTATATTAGTTTCAGGTGTANTTCTTTTTTTTTTGGCTTAGGAACATATACAAAAGAAATATTGCTATGATTTTTGTCACAGTGTTCTGCCTATGTTTTCTTCTAGGAGTTTTATGATTTGAAGTCTTACATTTAGATCTCTAATCCATTTTGATTTTACTTTTATATGTGGTTGAGAAAATATTCTAGTTGAATTATTTTACGTGTACTTGTCCAGGTTTCCCAGCACTGCTTATTGAAGAGCTCGTCCCGTTGTGTATTCTTGCCTCCTTTTTCATAGATTAATTGACCGTAGTTGCATGTGTTTCTTTCTGGGCTCTATTCTGTTCCATTGACCTATGTGATTGTTTTTGTGCCAGCACTATACTGTTTCAGTTACTGTAGCTTTGCATTATTTTCTGAATTCAGGGTGTGTGACATTTCTAGCTTTTTTTTTTTTTTTAAGATAGCTTTGGTAATTTGGGGTCTTTGATGGTTCCATATAAATTATTTGTTTTAGTTATGTGAAAAATGTCATGAGTATTTTGTTAGTAATCACATTCAATATGTTGTTTGTTTTTGGGTAGTATGAACATTTTACCAATATTAATTCTTCTAATCCAAAGCACAGGATACTTTTCCATTTGTATCATCTTTAATTTCCTTCATCAGTGTTTGATAGTTTTGGGGGTATAGTCTTTCATCTCCTTGGTTAAGTTTCTTTATAGTTATTTTATTATTTTTGATGTAATTTTAAGCAAGATAGTTTTATTCCTTCTCTTTCTGACAGTTCAGTATTAGTATATAGTATTTGTATATAGAATTATATAGTATTAGTATATAGAAAAGCAACAGATTTATGTGTATTAGTTTGTATCCTACAACTTTACTGAATTCATTTATTAGTTTTAATAGTTTTTCTGTGGAAACTTTAGGATTTTCTATATATAGAATTGTGTTATCTATAAATAGTGACATTTTTATTTCTTTCCTTCCATTTTGGATACTTTTTATTTCTTTTTCTTGTCTGATTGCTGTGGCCAGGACATTCAGTGCCATGTTAATGGAAGTGGCAAGAATGGGCATCCTTATCTTGTTCATGATTTTAGAGGAAAAGCTCTCAGCTTTTCACTAACAGTATGTTAGTAGCTGTGGATTTCTAATAAATGGTCTTTATTATGTTGAGATATGTTCTGTCTATACCCATTTTGATCAGAGTTTTATTTACATCTGTTGAGATGATACTGTTAGTTTTATCCTTCTTTTAGATAACATGGTTTATGGCATTCACTGATTTGTTGGTATTGAACCATCCTTGTGTCTGTGGAATAAAGCCCACTTGATCATGATGTATGATCTTTTTTATATACATTTGAATTATATTTTCTAATTTTTATTGAGGATTTTTGCATCTATATTCATTGGAAATATTGGTCTATAACTTGGTCTTTTGTAGTGTCTTTGGTTTTCATATCAGGGTAATATTGACATCATAGAATGAGTTTTAGAGTGTTCTGTCCTCTTTGATTTTTTAGAATAGTTTGACATATTANACCATAAGGTTCTGACCACTGATTTACCAGAAGATTTTTATTCTAAATTCAATTTCATACTAGTTATTAGTCTGTTCTGATTGTCTGTTTCTTCCTGGTTCAGTCTTGGAAGATTGTGTATTTCTAAAAATATATTTGTTTCTTCTAAGTTGTCCAGTTAACAGGCATGTAACTTTTCTTAGTCTCTTCTGATTTTATATATCTCTTTAATATTGGTTTTCATTTCTAGTCTTTCATTTCTTATTCTGTTTATTTGCACCCTCTCTCTTTATTTCTTGATGAACCTGGCTAAAAGTTTATTAATTTAGCTTATCTTTAAAAAACACTAGATTTTGATTTCACTGATATTTTTATTGCTCTTTTAAATCTCTTTTTCATTTATTTTCCTCTCTAATCTTTATTGTTTTCTCATTTCTGCTTCTTTGGGCTGTGTTTGTTCTTTTTCTAATTCTTAATGATGGTTCAGTTCAGTTCAGTTGCTCAGACATGTCCAACTCTTTGTGACCCCATGAATCACAGCACACCAGGCCTCCCTGTCCATCACCAACTCCCGGAGTTCACTCAAACTCATGTCCATCAAGTCAGTGATGCCATCCAGCCATCTCATCCTCTGTTGTCCCCTTCCCCTCCTGCCCCCAATCCCTCCCAGCATCAGAGTCTTTTCCAATGAGTCAACTCTTTGAATGAGGTGGCCAAAGTATTGGAATTTCAGCTTCAGCATCAGTCCTTCCAATGAACACCCAGGACTGATCTCCTTTCTCCTTGCAGTCCAAGGGACTCTCAAGAGTCTTCTTCAACACCATAGTTCAAAAGCATCCATTCTTCGGCGCTCAGCTTTCTTTATAGTCCATACAACTCTCACATCCATGCATGTCCACTGGAAAAACCATAGCCTTGACTAGACGGACCTTTGTTGGCAAAGTAATATCTCTGATTTTTAATATGCTATCTAGGTTGGTCATAACTTTCCTTCCAAGGAGTAAGTGTCTTTTTATTTCATGGCTGCAATCACCATCTGCAGTGATTTGGGAGCCCCAAAAAATAGTCTGCCACTGTTTCCCCATCTACTTCCCATGAAGTGATGGGACCAGATGCCATGATCTTAGATTTCTGAATGTTGAGCTTTAAGCCAATTTTTTTCACTCTCCTCTTTCACTTTCATCAAGAGGCTTTTTAGTTCCTCTTCAGTTTCTGCCATAACGGGGGTATCATCTGCATATCTGAGGTTATTGATATTTCTCCCAGCAATCTTGATTCCAGCTTGTGCTTCTTCCAGCCCAGCATTTCTCATGATGTGCTCTGCATATAAGTTAAACAAGCAGGGTGACAATACACAGCCGTGACGTACTCCTTTTCTTATTTGGAAGCAGTCTGTTGTTCCATGTCCAGTTCTAACTGTCACTTCCTGACTCGCATATAGGTTTCTCAAGAGGCAGGTCAGGTGATCTGGTATTCCCAACTCTTTCAGAATTTTCCACAGTTTATTGTGATCCACACAATCAAAGGCTTTGGCATAGTCAATCAAGCAGAAATAGATGTTTTTCTGTAACTCTCTTGCTTTTTCCATGATCCAGAGGATGTTGGCAATTTGATCTCTGGTTCCTCTGCCTTTTCTAAAACCAGCTTGAACATCTGGAAATTCGCGGTTCACGTATTGCTGAAGCCTGGCTTGGAGAATTTTGAGCATTACTTTACTAGCGTGTGAGATGAGTGCAATTGTGCTGTAGTTTGAGCATTCTTAGGCATTGCCTTTCTTTGGGATAGGAATGAAAATTGACCTTTTCCAGTCCTGTGGCCACTGCTGAGTTTTCCAAATTTGCTGGCATATTGAGTGCAGCTCTTTCACAGGATCATTTTTTAGGATTTGAAACAGCTCAACTGGAATTCCATCACCTCCACTAGCTTTGTTCATAGTGATGCTTTGATAGGCTAGGGTTTCTTTTTTGTTGAAGTTTTTCTTATTTGTTGAGACAGGGCTGTTTTGCATAAACTTCCCTCTTAGAATTGCTTCTGCTGCATTCCATAGATTCTGGAAAGTTGTGTTTTTATTTTCAATTAAGACTGCTATTTCCTTATTGATTTTCTTTCTGGATATGTCAATTGATGTATCAGGGGTGTTAAAGTTCCATATTATTATTACATATAAATCTCTCTCTTTATGCTTTATATATTTAATACTTATATATTAGGTGCATATATACCAACACATTCTATATTCTTTTCTTGTACTATCTGTTTATCATTATATAACTCCCCTCTTTGCTTTATGTTGTAGACCTTGTCTCAAAGTCTGTATTGTCTGATGTAAGTGCTGCCACCCCAGGTTTCTTGTTTCTGTTTGCATGAAACATCTTTTTCCATTCCCTCACCTAAACTCTGTGGATTTCTTTAGCTCTGAAGTGAATATCTTATAAGCAGCATAATTTTTTTTTCGAATGAGTCACCCTTTGTCTTTTGATCAGAGCATTTAATCCATTGACATTTGAAGTGATTATTGATAGCTATGTGTTTACTGCTATTTTGTAACTTGGTTTCTGGTTGTTTTGTAGTTTTCTGTTCTCTTAGTTTCTTCCCTTGTGGTTGATAATTTTCTTTATGGTATACTTGGCATATTTATCTTTAGTTTTTGTGTATCTATTGTAGGTTTTGATCTGTTGTTACCATTAATTTCTTATATGTTGACCTATAACTATATATATTTGTTTTAAATTCATAAGTGTTTAAGTTCAAGCACTTATAGATACATATGGATAGTCTATGACATATGTAGATATCTAAGGTATCTACATTTTTTTATTTCCCTCCTATATTTTGTGTTTTAATGTGATATTTTACATCTTTGTGTTTATTTCTTAGTTGTTTATTGTAGTTATAGTTGATTTTACAGTTTTTGTTTTTAATCTTTCTGCTAGATTATTTAAGTAGTTGATCCACAGCCTTTACTATATAGTTAGGCTTACTAGTGGCATTTTTCCTTTCTATAAAGTCTTTGTTCTGTTGTATCCCTTTTTTTTTTTTTACTTAAGGAAGATCCTTTTACATTTTTTTCAATGTCAGTTTGGTATTGATGGACAGCTTTCATTTCTGCTTGTCTGAGAAGTTCTTTTATCTCTCCTTCAATTCTGAATGGTAATTTTGCTGACTGCAGTATCCTTGGTTGTAGATTTTTCCCTTCCAGGATTTTAAATACATCAAGGCACCCCCTTATGGCCTGCAAAATATCTACAGAAAAATCAGCTTATAGCCTTAGGGGGTTCCCTTATGTGTAATTTTTTGTTTTTCTCTTGCTGCTTTTAGAATTTTCTCTTTATCTTTAACATTTTCCATTTTAATTATAATATGTATGATGTGGATTTGTTTTGGTTCATCTTATCTGGGACTCCCTGTGCTTCCTGTGGGCTTCCCTGGTGGCTCAGATACTGAAGAATCTGCTTTCAATACAGGAGACCTGGGTTTGATTCCTGGGTTGGGAAGATCACCTGGAGAAGTGAGTGGCTACCTGCTCCAGTGTTCTTGCCTAGAGAATTCCATGGACATTCCTGGAGGGCTACAGAATTCCTTCTTCAGATTCAAGAAATTTTCAGCCATAATTTCATCAAATACATTTTGACCCTTTTCTCTCTTTTTTTTTCCCTTCTGGATTCCATATTACAAATATGGTATTGATATTTCCCCCCTTTAAACTTAGTTTTCCTTTTGCTGTTCTAGTTGAGTGGTTTCCATTATTTTATCTTCTAAATCACTTATAGAGTCTTCTGTTTACCTAGTCCACTATTAATTACTTCTAGTGTGTTTTGTATTTCAGTTATGACCAGTTGTTTTTAATATTTACAGTTCCTTATTAAAATACTCACTGTGTTCATCTATTCTTTTCCAAAGTTCAATTACCATTTTATTACTAAGTCTTTGAACTATTTATCTGGTAAATGATGTATCTCTTTTTTGTTAGTTGTTTTTCAGGTTTTTTTTTTCCTTATTCTTTAATTTGAAACAAATTGCTCTGTCTTCTCATTTTGCTTAATTTTTGTCTCTTGAAATTAGGTGAGATAGTTATCTATCCTGGTCTTGAAATGGTGTGCTTATGTGTGGGCATCCCTATTGAGTCTGTGTGTGCCCAGTGACTTTAGTGGGCTAACTGAATCTGAACTGAGCATGCGTCATGTCTTCCCTCAATATGTGCTACCAGCCATCACTTTAGTGGAAGGTGGGGCTGTGGATGGAGAGTCTAGAGTCAGAATCAGGTGGGAGCTTGAGTTTCTCCTCTGCTTAGTGATCAACACTGCCTTATTGGGAGTAGGATTGGGTCTCAAGTTGCTTGAGTAGAAACCCTAAAGATCTGGTCTGAGCTATTTCTGTTCCCACTAAGTGTGTTCTCTTTTAGCTGCCAGCACCAGCACCCTCACCACAGAGGTGAGCAGTTCTGGAGCAAGATCACCTATGCAGTGGTACCAGCCTACCAGTTAGAGTTCCAGACCAATCCTGACTCCACTGCGTTCATGTGCCCCAATAACGACTGCCTTTGCCTCACTCAGGTGCTACGCTGATTCCAAACTGGCTTTGTCCCCCTCAAATGCGTTCTTTTCTTGACTGTGGTTACCTTTGCCCTAGTCTCACGCTGGGGTGCACATTGGAATGATTGCGGGAAACCAGCTGAAGTCCCTGGGCATTTTAAATCTGGTTCCCCCAACCTATTTGAGGAGTTAGTTAACAAGTGTGTGCATGCTCCTTATGACTGGAATCTAGACTTCTTACAGCTCCTCAGTCAGTCCACGGTTTTCAAACCAGATAAGGGATTTCGGGCTCCAAGTCTCTGACATATGTGATTGCAACCACTAATTCTCCAGGCTGGCTCTCAGAGCCTGTATAATCCTCCTTCTCTTCAGTGTCACTTTTTAGGGGCAAAGGTCCTGACATACTCACTTTTTTATTCCCTTCCTACGTGAGTCCATGTGGATCTCTCTTACAGCCTGGACGTTTAAAAGTCTTTCTGACCATCTCCAGTTCTAAGGGAACATTGGTCCACATGTAAATGTATTTTTGATGTGTTTTGGGGGAGATTAGCTCTGTGTCCTCCTACTCTGCCATCTTGGTTTCCTCCCCACTACCTATTTTCTTAAACCACACTTAATCTCCAAATAATAAAAAAGTCATAGTTCCACCTTACATGATATAACTACCCTGCATACAACTGAAAATGCACTAATATGTTCTCCAGCGGAAGAAGTAAAATCCTTGAGTGATGTTTGCTCTTCTCCTGCTATCCCATAACTTAAATGCACGTGTGCATGCTAAGTCACTTCAGTCGTGCCTGTCTGTGTGCGACCCTATGGGCTGCAGCTGTCCAGCTCCTCTGTCCATGGAATTCTCCAGGCAAGAATACTGGAGTGGGTTGCTGTGCCCTCCTCCAGGGAATCTTACCAACCCAGGGATCGAACCTGCATCTCTTTATGTCTACCTGCATTGGCAAGCAGGTTCTTTACCACTAGTGCCACTTGGGAAGCTCCCCATAACTTAAATACTGTGCTTTAAAATTAACAATACTTAAAGACTGATAGAAAGTAAGTAAATCTAATGTTACATGGTAAGGAAATATAAGAGGAAAGAAAACAAGGCTATTTGCTTAATATATGTATAATACACACTAAGTTTATTCATAACAAAATTAGAAAGAAATGCTCAAGGTAATTATAGTCCTTGTTTCTAATGCTAGGCACATACTCATAACTGGTATTTATAAATACCTGCTTCTGCTATTCAGTCTGTATTTCTTTTGCCCTCAGCAAGTACCTCGGCTGGTCATGGTTCTTTATGTGGTAGGGTGACCCAAACCTTCATTTCCAAAGGATCTGTGCTATTGATAGTTCTGTCTGAATTACGTTTTTGTGCTTTTCCATTGACCTTAATTACATGGCATAATAATACTAAGAGATGCCGTAACAGATTTCCTGTAATTCAGACACTCTTCTGTACTTCCACTGTGGAACAGTAGTACAGTTTCTCCTTGGTAGTCAAGATCACAGGCAGAATAAGTATCTGGCTAAGGGACATCAAGCACCTATGACGCTAGAGCGGCTCACTCAATTGGTGGTTGTCAGACTGACCGAGCCATAGGCTTTAGCACCTAAGCAGCAGTTATAAAAATGGAAGGTTTACATCGTAGATCAGCCTTAAGTGTACAAGTAAGATGGACAAACACGTATCTGGACGTCCATGTCACCTAGCACAGTCTCAAAACATACCACTCACAGAACTCACAATCGTGGTCTCATGGGTGATTCTTTGTGACCAACTTAGGGGAAGAAGAAAACAACCCAAAGTTGGTCCATGCATAGTTTAGGTCAGAGTTTTAGTTTGGATCCAAAATGGGTTGCTGTTACAGTATATTCCCACTCAGAGGCTGCCTTGAAAGATAATAGTGATGAGAAAATTTGAACTGTAGAGAGGACTTGGGTCAGTTTTCATATCACTATTCAACATCCAATGTTGTTGAGAGACCTGTGTCTCCAAATAAAGATATACAGGAATGCATAGACAGTGGTGAATGGCTTGGCTAATTGGTTGGAGGCATATAAGAACTAAAATTGCCAATTTAGGGGCAAAGATGTCCAGGGAAGAATATGGATAGACAAAAAGAAATAATATAAAATAAGAATTTATTATAATATGTTAACCAGGTATGGAAGATGACTGGTCTGTTAGATTATAAACCAGCTTCTGTGCTTGCTGAGTAGACTCTTGGATGTAGTAGCCATCCAGAGATCCAGAGATAGGGACTGTCACTGAACTGAATAGCATGGGCTTCCCTCTCATACAAATTGATCTGGCTAATGCCACAGCTAAATGTCTGTCTGATCTAGAGACAGTTTCTAGTGCTGAACCCCTGCTATAATATCATACTTTGAGAAGACCAACCAGACACTTGATGATGGTAACTGGATAACACTGGTTCTCTCTTATTCTGATAAGGGCAATAATTTGTCTTTAGACACAGAATGTCTAAGAGCAGAGTGACAAATAATCCAAGTATGTGTTTACCTTTTTTTGCTGTCACACACCTTCTCTAGCATCACAACTAACATCACACACAAGGGCTCACAGAGTGATCTATAGATCCTATGTATTATCTCCTTAGATCAAAATACACTTTTAATGACAAAAGAAACATGATAATGAGAACATGGCAAACAAATCCTCTAATGTTACCATATATTGACTCATCTGGTGGCTGCTGACCGTTTAGACCATGGGAATGCCCATTTAAGGCACATCTACAATACCAGTTTGGAGACGATAACCTGTAATGAGGACACTATCCTTTAGAAAGTAGTACGCTTGAACCATTGACCATACATTTCAATGAGAACAGAAACCAAGAGACGGAGAAAGAAATGACTCCACTTCACAAGCACTCCAGGCCTGACTGGAATAATTTTTGTCTCCTGTTTGCTCACCTGAAGATCCTGTGGGCCTATTTCCCAGAAGAGGGATACATGCATGCTAAGTTGCTTCAGGTGTTTCCACTTTTTCCGACACTATTGACTGGAGTTACCATATTGGCCCAATGGTGTTGCAGGAAGGGGGACCCCTTCCAGGGCCCGAAACTGGGCTCTTGTCTAACACTCAGAAATGAATTGTCTGAGAAGACACATCTGCTGACAAAGCAAGAGATTTTATTGGGAAAGGGCACCCGGGTGGAGAGCAGTAGGGTAAGGGAACCCAGGAGAACAGCTCTGCCATGTGGCTCACAGTCTCGGCTTTTATGGTGATGGGATTAGTTTCTGGGTGGTCTTTGGCCAATCATTCTAATTCAGAGTCTTTCCTGGTGGTGCACACATTGCTCAGCCAAGATGGATGCTAGCAAGAGGGATTCTGGGAAGTAGATGGACACGCGGTGTCTCCTTTCGACCTTTCCTGAACTCTTCCTGTTGGTGGTGGCTTATTAGTTCTGTATTCCTTATCAGGATCGCCTGTCATAAAACAGCTCATACAGACTGTTATTATGATGCCTGGCCAGGGTGGGCAGTTTCAATCAGTGTGCTTCCCCTAACAATTGTATACACATGGGTATTTTAACCTGATAATCCCAAGGAAATATGGTTGCTGTTACTTAATAGGTACATGGAGGAATATGTTTGGTACTTAGGTGAACTACAGGATATTTCTTAATGCTTCCATGCCTAACCAAATTATAAATCAGCTAGCACAGCAATCATTGCCTAGTAAGGGTGTAATAATGGGGGTATCAAGTCTCAGTGATGAGAATGAATGTCTCACCAAATAAGCTACTGAGGCCGTCTGAAGCTCTAGGTGAGAATAAGAGGAATTTAGAAGAAGGGTTAAGTGCCACGGCGTCACAAAGAGCTGGACGTGATTTAATGAATAAACATCAACAAAAAGAAGCAGAAGGTGATGGTATCACACATTTTAAACCAACTGAAGCAAAAAGAATGCTGCGATTCATCCCATTACTGCATCTCTTACAAAGCTTCCCAGAAATTTAGACCAAGCCAAGTTCTGAGGAAGCTGAAAACAGATGGGAAGAGTTGGGGCTGGGCTGGTGTACCCATCTCCCCAGTGGCTGTAGGGCTTAGCTCGGTAACTGCTCAAGTTGGCATATTTCTCTGGAGGATTGCCCTAAGCTGTCTAAAGCTGTCACACTGAGACTTCTGAGAAGTTAAACTCTCTCCTTCTCCAGGGTCAAACAGTTTCCAACACCTGTCTAATGCATGGATAAGGAAGTGAAACCCTTCTTTCTCTGGGCAAGACTACTTCTAGCTGTGGTCTATGTTCTGAAGTATCCCATGGGATTAGATTGAGCCTAAACCTTTCCTGAAATCACTTTTTTTTTTTTTTTTTTTTTTTTTAGCTTCAACCTTTGCCTTTTTCATTCTCCTTACTCCCTTATTGGAGAAGGAAATGGCAACCCACTCCAGTACTCTTGCCTGGAAAATTCTATGGACGGAGGAGCCAGGTAGGCTACAGTCCATGGGGTCACAAAGAGTCGGACAGTACTGAGTGACTTCACTTCACTCCCTTATAGATTCAGCTGAGTACTTCCTCAAAGATCACTTACACAAGACTAACTTCCTTATGCTCTACTTCTCGGTTACCTGATCCAAATGAATGAGGTGTGGCAATGGCTGCCTTCCTCTGCTAGGACCACAGTCTCATCTGGTGGTCACTTCCTGTGGCTATGGCTCCCTTGCCTGGTTTTGGTAAAGGCCCTCTTCTTTTCCCTCTTAGGATGCCTTGTGGTGGTGACTTTCTTCAGTTGAGAGTCCTGAGGTCTTTACCATTCCTTTGATCTTGCTTATGTCTTTGTGGACATAAGGAAGGGACATGAGGACAGTCCCTTCATTTAACTCTTCCCCATTGCCCCATTTGTGTGTGACATCGATGTCCTGCCAGGGTCCTGATTAATAAAGTAGGGGAAAGCAGAGAGTGATCTGATCAGATTAACATTTAGAAAGAACAATTTGGCAGCAGTTTAGAAGATAAATTATAAGAAAGGCAAGTATAGTTGTAGAGAGATTATTTAAGGGGTTGTCACTATAATTCCGAAAATAAGTGAAAAAAATTAAATTTCAGTATCCATGGAGATAACATGTTGGGGGTAAATTTGAGAGATATATAGGCAGTAAAACTGGTTTAAGGATTAAAATACCTTAATGTCCTGAGAGAACAAACTCACATGTGATGTCTTATGAATTCATTAAACAATAAACAACGACTGTGTTACTACATCAAATACATTTACACTTACCCTGTAAGACCCTGTGGTCTTAATGGAGAATCATTCCTATTTTGACAGTTACTAAAAAAGGAAAGTTTAGTTCAGTTCAGTTCAGTCGCTCAGTCGTGTCCAACTCTTTGCGACCCCATGAATCGCAGCACGCCAGGCCTCCCTGTCCATCACCATCTCCCGGAGTTCACTCAGACTCACGTCCATCGAGTCCGTGATGCCATCCAGCCATCTCATCCTCGGTCGTCCCCTTCTCCTCCTGCCCCCAATCCTTCCCAGCATCAGAGTCTTTTCCAATGAGTCAACTCATCGCATGAGGTGGCCAAAGTACTGGAGTTTCAGCTTCAGCATCATTCCTTCCAAAGAAATCCCAGG
>SJYQ01096254.1:689302-702714 GCA_006410935.1 Redunca redunca
TATGACTGAGTTCCATTCCAAGGGTGTGTTCGTAAGTCCAATTTGTTCATAAGTCCAACAAAGTTAACCTGGGTATGCAACTATTGGGTTTATGGTACTGTACTATAAACAGGTTTATAATACATTTCACTTAAATAATGCATTAAAAACAAACACAAGAACTAAGGAAAACATTTTTTATCTTATAGTACAGTACTTGAAAAGTAGTATAGTACAACAGCTGGCATCCAGGGGCTGGCATCCAGTGAATAAACAAGAACAGTTACTGACTGAAGAGAGAGAAGGTGAGAGATGACAGAGTTGAAGGATGTCAGCAATAAGAGGTGGAGGGCAAGCTCCAGTTTCACTCATGCTGGACTATGATGCTGCAGGTTGTAGTTTCTTGCTGGCTTCAATTCTATCTACTTCTTAAAAAAAAAACAGTCCTGTGATGTCTGGGTAGTAGCTCTTTTTTTCTTATCATAGATGACATGGTAGCACTGAAATGCTTTCTGAATGGCTGCTATTCTGTTAGTTCTTCCTCTTGTCTCTCCTCATTCTTCCACTGGACCTCCAATTCCCTCGGGTCTTCATTAGTGAGCTCCTCGTGATGCACAGCAAGGAGTTCAGTGATGTCATACTCCTGCAGATCCATCCTCCTACAGATTCCACTGAGGGTCACTAGGTTGCTGAAGACCCTTTCTCTCCTCATCCACCTTCTCAAATCCATGAAAATCAGGAACAAATTGGGCAAAAATTCTTCCAAACTCCATTCATGGTGATGGCCATAACCTCACTCCATGCAGTCAACATTTTTATGACCTTGTAGATGTTATAGCCCTCCCAAAATTATCACAAGAGCATTCCTGATTCATCACTTGCCTTCACTGGCTGGCAAAAAAAGTGTGACCTGAATACTATTTCTTGAAAGTTGCAATGGCTCCCTGGTCCATAGACTGAATGAAGAATGTAGTATTTGTGGCAGATATACTACATTGACGTTGGGATGAAAGTCATCCATAAATGGGGGAGGGTGGCCCAGAGCATTGTTGAGCAGCAAAAGAACATTGAATGGGGAATCCTCCTTTAAGAAATATTCTCTAACTTCAGGATGAAGTGATGGAAAAAACTAATCCTGGAAAATGACCTATGTAACCCAGGTTTTGGGCTTACTCTTCCATACAACCTTGGTTTTGTTTTTGAGGGCTCTTGGGTTCTTTGAATGATAAACAAAGGGAGACTTCAGCTTCATATCACTGGAAGTATTGCCACCCAACAACAGTTAGCAGTTAGCCCATCCTTTGCTGCTTTATAGTCTGGCATCAAGTTTTCCTTCTTACTGATGTGACTTCTGTCTGGCATCCTCTTCCAGCATAGTCCTATCTCATCCACATTAAAAACCTGCTCAAGTAAATACATGCCTTCATCAATAATTTCTCAAAGCATTTCAGGAAATTCCCAGGCAGTTATCATATCTGAATTTCCTGCCTCATCACTTACTTTTACATTATGAACGTTGGCTCCAGCCTTGAACCAATGAAACCAATTATGACTGGCATTAAAAAATGTGCTCTCTGAGTCTTCACTGTGTTTCTTCTTCAAGTCTTCATAAAGGCTTTTAGCTTTCTCTTGAATCAGCATTAAGCTGAGCAGGACGCAACACTGATACTGATCCTGCATCCACACACTGAGAAGTTTCTCCATCTCCTCCATCCTTTTCTCCACTCTTTGATATTACTGTTGACATCATCACACAGCTGATTTCACATGATCCACAATCTTGTCCTAGTTCTTTAGAATCATACCAGTGGTTGAATTACTCATGTTACAAGAACAAGAGGTGTCTACCATCTTTTCACCTTGCTCCACTTTCTAAATTATTTTCACTTTTGTTTCCATCGTTATTGCTTGGTGTTTCTTAGCAGTACCAGCTACATCACTACTGTTTTTTTGCTTGCTTCCAGACATCCTGGGCTTGAATTAAAGATTCTATTCTGTACTCTATACAGTACTGTACAGTAAAGTACACAAGACCACAACCACTTGTAGAAGGTGCACACACATGACAGTGTATGCCAGACATGTGAACTAACTTATGTGACTGGACATGCAAATGAAAGTTCCTGTCTTTGAAAGCTCATATCTTGAAGGTTTGCATGTAGAGGACTTATTGTATGTAAGGATTTCAGAGGACAATGTGGCCAGAGTATAGGGTTTATGAGGATAAATGTCTGGAGAAAGGGTTGTAACAATTAGCTGAGATCGAGCTGTAAAAAGTCTTCTTGTCTAAGTTAGGAATTTGTTTGGGATTTAATAACTGATTGGATATTGGCAATGGAAAGTCAGATAACTGTAAATTTTCCAGATTGGTTGATTGAATTGATATAATTCTATCTACCCCAAAGTATAAATAGAGTGGATAGGAAGACTGGACTTTTACTCAAAGAAAAGTGTAGGAAAAATAGGCGGAATTCCAGGATAAAGGAAGGGTTAATCTAGCAACTGTGCTAACACTGGAATTTGTGGATTTAGAGCCTAAAGGAATCTGACTAAAGACACTCCTTCCTGCCCTGATACACACGCAGTGCTGCTCTGTTAACTGCATTGCTACTTCCTAGTTCTTGTTGTCTTATCAGCTCTCATGGCTCCAGGGAGAGAGGTGGGGAGAGCTATTAGATGCAAGTTCGGGCTTGGATGGATACTTATTAGATAATCAATCTTTCATAAATTCTCTGTTATTTCTGTGGAATATCTCAATTTAGGGAATTTCTCTTCTCCTCCCCGGATCACACACTTGCTGCACTTCAGGAATTCAATTTAACCTCCCCTAGTTACACATTCTTTGACTGCACTTAAGGAATTTGAGTTACTTCCTATCAGTTTTGAATCACCCTATTTGGCAATCTGGGAGTCATTTGGACATACTCATATCTCATCACTATTATTTCTGTCCTCTGTAAACAAGTCTAGTGTTTTCCCCAGTTTCATTCCTTCAGTTGCATTATCTCTTCTTTCTTTCTTTCTTTTTAAAAGATCCTGGCTTCATCTCTCTTTAGTGTAAGCAGCCTAATACTATGAAAGAACTCTTTGGAGAGGAAAGGGAATTCTGGTTCTAATTTTGCCACTGATGGCTATTCAGCTTTAGGCAAATGCTTTATCTCATTCAGTTTCTGGATCATAAAATACAGGAAAGGGATAAAATAAATGTGCTTCAGAGACTTCCTATCCATAAAATTCTATGACTCGTAGTTTGTCCTAGATGGCCTGAGAGCCTGCCCATCTGTTTTCCCTTTATAGGCTATGACTGTACCTTTATTATTGTATTTATGGCATTGTACTTAAATAATCATTGTTGTGGTTTATTCATCAAGTCATGTCCGGGCCTTGCAACCCCATGAACTATAGCCTGCCAGGTTCCTCTGTCTGTGGATTTCCCAGGCAAGAATACTGCTATGGGTTGCCATTTCCTTTTCCAGGGGATCTTCCTGACCCAAGAATCAAACCTGAACACATTTGAACACCCATGGACAGAGAAACCTGGTGGGCTACAGCCCATTGTATTGCAAAAGAATCAGACACCACTTAGTGACTAAACGACAGCTTAAATAGTCATATTTATTTATTGATATAATATATGTTTATTGAGTTACTTCTGACTATATACCAGGTACTGGCAAGCGCAAACAACAGAACAATTGTGGACAGTCCTTTTAGAGTTTACAGGGTAACTGGGAATGTGATGTGATGATATATGACTTGATGAAAGTAGCAAAAGATAAAAGCAGAGAATATTAAGGGATTCAAGAGGGATCTCTCCTGATCAGGAAAGTCTCCTTTAATACATTTTATACGAAGACCTAAAGGAGGAGAAAGGAAAAGGAAGAATGCTCGAGACAGGGAATAGCATGTTAGAATGCCTGAAGACGGGAGTACACGAAGATTTGAAGGAAAGTCTGTAAAGTGGAGAAGACAGAATGGAGGAGAAAGAAGTACACAGAGGTGGCTCTATGGTTAGATTTTATTCAGATCAGTTTGAACTGTCTTAAGGTTTTAGATGATATCCTGTGGCCAAAAGAAAGACTGAAAAGTTTAAAGTAAGAATGTGCCCTGATCATATTTAGATTTTGAGTTTCAATCTGGATTCATAATGATAATGAAAATAAAATAACTTTCATTGCATGCTTACTGTAGACAGTTACAAATTCTCTACTAAGTTGTACTATTTAATCTTCACAATAATTGTATTTGTTTCCTAGGGCTGCTGCAATGAATTGTAGCAAACTGAGTGACATAGAGTAACAGAATTTCTTCACAGTTTTGGAGGCCAGAAGTCTGAAATCAAGGTGTCTCCAAGGTTATGGTCTCTCTGAAGGATCGGGGAGAGTCCTTCCTTGTTTCTTCTTATCTTCTGGTAGCTGCCAGTGATTCTTGGCATTCCTCGACTTACAGATTCATCATTCTAGTCCCTGCTTTCATCTTTACATTCTTCCCCATGTCTCACATTTTCTCCTTTGTCTCTGCCTCTGTGTCCAAATTTCCCTCTTATAAGGACACTAATCATTGAATTAAGGCCTACCCTAGTGCATATAGTGCATTTGAACTTGACTGTATCTGTAAATGATTACATCCTGAGGTTATGGGTAGACTTGAATTTTTGGGGGGACACTAACCAACCACAATAACATTAAGAGGTTAAGCTAGGTTGAGAGGTGAGGAAACCAAGTCATTGAGAACTTAAGAAATATTTCTAAAGTTACAAAACTAATGTGTGGCCAAGGCAGGGAGACCAGTTAGGCAAACATTGCCGAGAGATGATGGTGTTGGTAGTAAGGACGGAAAATGTGCATGGTCCTGGTAAATATTTTTTTTTATTTTTTCAAATAAAATCTATAGTATTTGTTAATAATCTTGATGGGAAGAGTAAATGAGAGAGGTTATGAAAAACTCCCAGGTTGCTAATCTGAGGAACTGGGTAGAGGTTCTACCATTTATAGCGGTAGAGGACACTGGGCAAAGAGCAGTTTTGGGGAGAAAGGGAATACATTCTTGGTTGTCAGGGCTTAGTTTGGTTTACCCAGTGAAGCATCTAATTGGAAATAGTTATGATAGTCTGGCACTCAAGAGAAAGGTTTGGGCTAGAATATCAGAAAACTGAATTAATCATCATTCATTATTTAATTATGAGTGCCTATGTTGTGGCAGGTTCCAACACAAGCACCAAGGACATAGCTGTGAATGGAAAGGCAAAGGTCTTGCTGTAGTAGAGAGGCCATTTTTAAAATTGAAGTATAGTTGATTTATAATATGCTGTTAGTTTCATCTGTATAACATAGTGGTTCAGTATTTTTGTAGAGTATGCTCCATCATATACAAGATAATGGGTAAAATTCCCTGTGCTTTATAGTATATCATTGTTGCTTATTTATTTTATGTATAGTAATTTGCCTCTCCCCTCTTCCTCCTCCTCTTTGGTAAACACAGAATTGTTTTCTATATCTGTGTGTCTGTTTTGCATAGATATATTTTTTAGATTCCACTTATAAGTGATATCATATAGTATTTTTCTTTGTCTGGCATTCCACTAAGCATAATATTCTCTAGGTCCATCCATATTGCTGCAAAAGGCAATATTTTGTTTCTTTTTATGACTGCTTGGTATTCCATTGTATATAAATGCTACATCTTCTTTACCTAGTCATTGGTTGATCAGTAATTATGTTACTTCCTTGTCTTGGTTATTATAAATAGGGCTGAAAAGGAGTACGTCAAGGCTGTATATTGTCACCCTGCTTATTTAACTTATATGCAGAATACATCATGAGAAATGCTGGACTGGAAGAAACACAAGCTGGAATCAAGATTGCTGGGAGAAATATCAATAACCTCAGATATGCAGATGACACCACCCTTATGGCAGAAAGTGAAGAAGAAGTAAAAAGTCTCTTGATGAAAGTGAAAGAGGAGAGTGAAAAAGTTGGCTTAAAGCTCAACATTCAGAAAACGAAGATCATGGCATCTGGTCCCATCACTTCATGGGAAATAGATGGGGAAACAGTGGAAGTCAGACTTTATTTTTTTGGGCTCCAAAATCACTGCAGATGGTGACTGCAGCCATGAAATTAAAAGANTGTTGGAGAAGACTCTTGAGAGTCCCTTGGACTGCAAGGAGATCCAACCAGTCCATTCTGAAGGAGATCAGCCCTGGGATTTCTTTGGAAGGAATGATGCTGAAGCTGAAGCTCCAGTACTTTGGCCACCTCATGCGAAGAGTTGACTCATTGGAAAAGACTCTGATGCTGGGAGGGATTGGGGGCAGGAGGAGAAGGGGACGACCGAGGAGGAGCTGGCTGGATGGCATCACGGACTCGATGGACGTGAGTCTGAGTGAACTCCGGGAGATGGTGATGGACAGGGAGGCCTGGCGTGCTGCGATTCATGGGGTCACCAAGAGTCGGACACGACTGAGCAACTGAACTGAACTGAACTGTTGAAACATTGGGGAGCATGTATCTTTTTGAATTAGAAATTTCATCTTTTCCAGATATATGCTTAGGAATAGGATTACTGGATAATATAACTCTATTTTTAGTTTTTTAAGGAAACTCCATATTGTTTTCCATAGTGGCTACACTAATTTACATTCCCATGAGTGGTGTAGGAGGGTTTCCTTTTCTCCACATCTTCTCTAACATTCATTAGTTACAGACTTTGTGAGGATACCATCTTGACAGGTAATGGCAACCCACTCTAGTATTCTTGCCTGGAAAATCCCATGGATGGAGGAGCCTGGTAGGTTACAGTCCATGGGGTTGCAAAGAGTCAGACACCACTGAGCAACTTCGCTACACTACTACCATCTTGACAGGTATGAGGTGATACCTTACTGCGGTTTTATTTGCATTTCCTAATAATTAGTGATGTTGAGCATCTTTTCATTTGTCTGTCAACCATCTGTATGTCTTCTTTGGAAAAATGTTTATTCATAAAATCTCTGCCATTTTTTGATTGGACTGTTTGGTTTTTTGATACTGAGTTGTATGAGCTGTTTGTATATTTTAGATATTAATCCAATGTCAGTCTCATCATTTGCAAGCATTTTCTTTCATTTAGAGGTTGTCCTTTTGTTTTGTTGATGGTTTATTTTGTCGTTCAAAAGCTTTTAAGTTTACTTAAGTCCCACTTGTCTATTTTTCCTTTTATGTCTTTTGCCTTAGGGGGCTGATCTAAGAAAATACTGCTACAGTTTATATGAAAGAGTGTTCTACCTAGTTCTTTTCTAGGAGTAGTATGCTTTTCTTACATTTAGTTTTTTAAAGCGTTTTGAATTTATCTTCGTATATGTTGTGAAGGAATGTTCTTATCTCATTATTTTACATGTGGCTGTCTAGTTTTCCCAGCATTACTTGTTGAAGAGGCTGTCTTTTCTCTATTGTATTAGAAATGCCATTATTAGTGGGGAAGTCAGATGTTAGACAAGAAAAATAAGACAACTTCAAACAGAAAAAAGTTCTATGTAGACAATAAAAATGGGTAATACATAAGGGAATGATTGGTAGAGAGTGCCTTCTATAGTTTGGATGGTATAAGGAGATTTCTCTGAGGAGACGACATTTGAACTGAGACCTGCCTGGTATGAGGAGCTCACTTCATGGAGTTCAGTGCACAAAAGCCTAGAGGCAGTTGTATTCTTGTATTTTGTGAGGAACAGAAAAAAAGACCAGTGTGGCTAGAGCAAAGAGAACCTAGGGAGTGAGTGAGGGTAGTAGGGCATTAGGCTGGGATTCCAAGGTCAGTGAGAAACCTTGAATGTATGTATGTGTGCATGTTTGTGTATGTGTGTGTGTATCTTTGGAAGGGACAAATCTGATTTATTTATTTAGTTTTATTTAAAGCCATGGAATGGAAGCTGTCACCCAGGGAGAGAGAATAGAATTAGGAAAAAGGAAGGCCCGAAGTTATTTTAATTTTATGAAGAGACTCATGAAGAAGAAGTGGTTAGAGATATGGTCAGAAATATGTTTTCTTATGTGCTTTCCCTATTACATTGAAAGCTGTTCCCCAATTGCCAAGAAAAGTGTCTTGTACCAAGTTGTGCCGACAAATATTTATCAAATTAATTTCAAACAGCTGAAATTAAATAGTAAAGTAAGCCTCTCAATTATAGTATTTTTTTTTTTATCAGTGATGCCAAAATTTTATTTTTTCCAAAGTCTACCTCTTTGGCTTTGTGACTTGTGTGTGTGTGTGT
This sequence comes from Redunca redunca, assembly GCA_006410935.1. NCBI lineage: Eukaryota > Metazoa > Chordata > Mammalia > Artiodactyla > Bovidae > Redunca > Redunca redunca. The sequence goes on from SJYQ01096254.1 coordinate 697,530, forward strand.
GTTTCACCACAACTGATACATAATATAGTTTCTCAGTCCTTAACTTTCATAGGATTTTACTATATGACTTGCTTTGGTGAACAACATACAGTAGAAGCGTCAGTGTGTCAGTTCTAAATGCAGACCTCAAGGAGCCCTGAGTATCTCTTCTTAGACTCTTGTACTTCTGCCATTACCATGAGGAAGACATGGCTAGACTAGACCCAGGAGGAAGGTTAAGAGAAGTATAGAATATTGCTGCCCCTGCTGTGCCTGGTCAAGCCCAGCCTAGAGCAAGGTGCCCCTGGCTATGCTTCAGGAGTTTAAGTCCAGCCTAGATTAGCCTCAATCAGTTCAGTCAACTCATAAGCATAAGAGTTAGAAAAAATGAGGGTATGGTGTTAAAACCACTGCGTTTTAGAGTGGTTTGGTATACAACAATTTGTTGTTGTTCAGTTACTTAGTCATGTCCAACTCTTTGCAGCCCCATGGACGGCAGAACGCCAGGATTCCGTGTCCTTCACTATCTCCCAGAGTTTGCTCTAACTCATGTCCATTGAGTCGGCGATGCCATCCAACCGTCTCATCCTCTGTCATCTCCTTCCCCTCCTGCCTTCAATCTTTCCCAGCTTCAGGGTCTTTTCTAAGGAGTCAGTTCTTCTCACGAGGTGGCCAAACTATTGGAGTTTCAGCTTCAGCATCAGTCCTTCCAATGAATACTCAGGGTTGATTTCCTTTAGGATGGACTGATTTGGTCTCCTTGCAGTCCAAGGGACTCTCAAGAGTCTTCCAAAGTTTGAAAGCAATTTTTCAGCACTTATCCTTCTTTATTGTCCAATTCTTACATCCATACATGACTACCAGAAAAATCATAGCTTTGACTATATGCTTCCCTGGTGGCTCAGAGGTTAAAGCATCTGCCTGGAATGCAGGAGACCCGAGTTCGATCCCTGAGTTGGGAAGATCCCCTGGATAAGGAAATGGCAGCCCACTCCAGTACTCTTGCTTGGAGAATCCCATGGGGGAGGAGCCTGGTGGGCTACAGCCCATGGGGTTGCAAAGAGTTGGACACGACTGAGCGGCTTCACTCACTTGACTATATGGACCTTTGTTGGCAAAGTGATGTCTCTGTCTAGGTTTGTCACAGTGAACTGATTTACCAATCTTTTAAGGGGATGGCCTAGTTGAACAAGCTGTAGGATAATGAGGTATTGATGGGTGAGTCAGAAAGGGCCTGGAAAAAAGAAGTTTGTCATCGCCCACATCTGACTACATCCTAACATTTCATGAAGGTTCTAAGAATCCAGTAGGAATATCTGCAGATTTGGTTTAGAAAGGCACGTGGTTTTGAGACATGATTGATTTTATTCCCTATATAAAGCCTGCTAAATTGACCCAAACTCTGGGGTAAAATGATAAAACTTTTGTACATGATATTAGTGCTTGGAGTTTAAGAATCATAATTTATGATGACATATAAACTTCATTATAGATGTTGGATTGCATTATTAAATTACTTACCATCTTAAGGCTATTGAAAATGATTTATTCATGGTTAAAAAAGAAAAAAATGGCAAAGCTTATCTTCAAAGAACTGCTAATTCTGAATTTAAATGTTGAAAAGACTATTGCCAAAATTGGGAGAACATGAAAAGTAAACTTAACATTAAAGGAGATGGTATCTGGAGTCAGGGAAATACAGTGTTGAGTTTTAGCTTCACCGCTTAACTAGCTATGGCAGCCATGAGAACATACCTCTCCAAACCACAGGAAGGGTAACTGGCTGTTGGCTTTGAAATCCTTTACTGTGTTAGGCTTGAGGCCATTCCCTCCATAAGCTACTCAGGTCAGTGACCGAGAATGGTGAGAAACTAGACTGGCCCATTGTCCCCTATGACTTTGACTCAAGAAGTCCCAACAGTATTGCCAAAACTTCCTAGACTATGGGCAGTCTTAATCTCCTCTCCCTCTCCCCTTCATCCTGGGTCAGACTTGTATTGTAGTCTGGTTTCTCTCCCCACCTCCTCCAGATCTTTTCATATTTACTTTCACACATGTTTCTTTTCACAAAATTTTTGTGCAGTTTATCCCATCTTGTCAACTGCTTCTGAAGGAGCCAGATTATCAAAATACCCAGACTCTCAGTTTTCAACATGTAAAATAGAATGTATTCCATAGGATCTTCAGTTCAGTTCAGTTCAGTCGCTCTGTCATGTCTGACTCTTTGCGACCCCATGAATCACAGCACGCCAGGCCTCCCTGTCCATCACCAACTCCTGGAGTTCACGCAAACTTATGTCCATAGAGTTGGCGATGCCATCCAGCCATCTCATCCTCTGTCGTCCCCTTCTCCTCCTGCCCCCAACCCCTCCCAGCGTCAGAGTCTTTTCCAATGAGTCAGCTCTTTGCAGGAGGTGGCCCAAGTATTGGAGTTTCAGCCTCAGCATCAGTCCTTCCAATGAACACCCAGGACTGATCTCCTTTAGGATGGACTGGTTGGATCTCCTTGCAGTCCAAGGGACTCTCAAGAGTCTCCTCCAACACCATCGTTCAAAAGCATCAGTTCTTCGGTGCTCAGCTTTCTTCACAGTCCAACTCTCACATCCATACATGACTAATGGAAAAACCATAGCCTTGACTAGATGGACCTTTGTTGGCAAAGTAATATCTCTGCTTTTTAATATGCTGTCTAGTTTGGTCATAACTTTTCTTCCAAGGAGTAAGTGTCTTTTAATTTCATGGCTGCAATCACCATCTGCAGTGATTTTGGAGCCCTTCCCCACTGCCTCCCCCGCCAAATAAAGTCTGACACTGTTTCCACTGTTTCCCCATCTATTTCCCATGAAGTGATGGGACCAGATGCCATGATCTTCGTTTTCTAAATGTTGAGCTTTAAGACAACTTTTTACTCTCCTCTTTCACTTTCATCAAGAGGCTTTTTAATTCCTCTTCACTTTCTGCCATAAGGGTGATGTCATCTGCATATCTGATGTTACTGATATTTCTCCTGGCAACCTTGATTCCAGCTTGTGCTTCTTCCAGCCTAGTGTTTCTCATGATGTGCTCTGCATATAAGTTAAATAAGCAGGGTGACAATATACAGCCTTGATGTACTCCTTTTCCTATTTGGAACCAGTCTGTTGTTCCATGTCCAATTCTAATGTTGCTTCCTGACCTGCATATAGGTTTTTCAAGAGGTTTCTCAGGTGATCTGGTATTCCCATCTCTTTCAGAATTTTCCACAGTTTACTGTGATCCAGCTGAAATGAATCAGTGAATTTAAAGCAAAATTTTACAGTGACTGACATTATAAAGGTTAGATTAATTAAAAGAACTTTTTATTATTGTTATTGTTAATATTGCTTCTTAGATTTTTCGTTTGTTTGTTTTGTTTGTTTTTAAGTGAAAAATATACATTAGTAGATCCTGGGCTGAGGACTATCTATTGCTAGGGAGAAAGAGGTATAAAATAAATGGAAAATGAAATAATAATCATGAAGCACTCTATATACACAATTAACACAAATAGTCAAATAAATCACAAACACCTAAGACTATATCACCTGTCAGCTGCCATCTAAAGTGAAAGGTGATATTTGATGCCAGGGTGAAGCAACCTGGCCTTCGTGTTATAGAGACTTTGGGGACCAAGCTTTCTTTCTTGATGGAAATATTCAAGGGCATTAGGTTAAACCAGGCCATCATCTCCCAAATATAAATAATGTTAGAGAAAGGCTTACAAGTGCATCAAAATGTTCTCACTGACTTGAATTATCCCAATAATTACATACATTCAACATTTTGCTTAGGTTGAGGGCATACAGCTAACTAATGGTCTTAATTTGATAGTGATTATAATTTGGATCATGCTTTACTCAACATTATTTGACTGAACCTGAAGCTGGAGGGCAAATGAGCTTTTTTTTTTTTAAGGAAAATAAGACAACTTAAAATGGGAAGGGAGTTCAGTATGGCTTCTTTCTAAGGTCAAACATAATTAAAATTTTTTAAAGAATAAGGAAAAATTACTGAGGGAATTATTTTTCTTGTTCTAAACATTGTACCCAGCATATAAATTCTCAATAAGTATGTTATATTCAATTGTACTAAAATACTTCAGAAACAGAATGCAGGATTGGAATCATTTTTATGTAGATCTTTCCTACATATCTAAATAGAAGGATGAAAGTAGGGTGAATAAGATGATCATTCAAAGTCATTTCCAGCTTTCAGAATATTTATAACACTATTTTAGAATGTCTAATCCAACTGTAAATTCCACTTTCTATAGTAAAGTGGTATTTGAATTACTTATTTCTTATAGAGCTAGTCAGGTTAACTTCTAATTATGTAATTAGAAATCAAATTACCTATGGTTGGGAAAAGTTGAACAGAAAATTGTTGTATTTGATTGTGATAGGTTTTCCTTTTTTGGTGGCTCATTATTATACGTCAAAGCTATAATTCTGGGACATCAAATGGACCTTGAAATGTTGCTGTTGCTTTGAGAAGAGTTTGGAACCTCCAGTGAACATCTTTTAGAATTTAACAGGACTCTGTTGCTTTCCTTGTATTAACTCCTTCTGGCAATAAGTAGATCATTGGTTTTAAGCTGTTGTAATAGTGCTAATTATTTCATATTTTACTCTTCTTTTTTTTTCTGTTCTTCTTTCTGCCTTTCAGAAATAGGTGCCAGACATACCTGTATGTGATACCAGCTCAGCATGTAGAAGGGGTGTGTCCTTGGGAAATGACTTTGACCTCAACTTATTCTTAATCTCCTCCTGAGTTCCTAATAAACTAGTGAGCCCATAGTAAATACTCAGTAATATCTGTTGAATAGATAATTTTGTGAAATGGAATCAACAAAGTATTTACTCCAGATAATTGTTATGAGGATTAATTCAAAGTCAGAGACTGCCATACAGTTGGTAATCTTGTATGTTGCTAAATATTATATTATTAACTATATTAATGTTAGGACTATGATGCTACCTTAATTCACAATTCAATCTGAATGACCTAGTATGAATAATCTACTTCAATAACCTCTTAATTTCTCCCTGCTTTCCATTTCTTCTCTTTAACTCTTACTTTCCAAAGTAACACTGAAATTTATTTTTTAAAATACATTTTATTACAAGTATAGCTCCCCATTTGTTTTCATGGAAATGACCTTCAGACTCCTAATAGTTAAAAAAAAAAA
>SJYQ01096254.1:702874-724243 GCA_006410935.1 Redunca redunca
TGGTTCTATTTTAATATTCAAACCAGAATATACACTTAGGATAAAGTCCATATTAACAATAGAGATATCAGATTGTCCTCTTATATATATGTTTTTCTGACTTTGCAAGACCTCCTTGAAATTATAATTTTTGTTTGTAAAATTGCTAACAGAAGGCTGATTCTACTATTGAAGGTGACAGCCCTGCTTTTCTCATGGAGTTGGCCTCTTTCTGCATATTAGTCTTATCTTCAGTTCACGGGCTTCTGCATTGATTTTTTATGGTTGCTATAACAAATTACCACAAACTCAGCAGCTTAAAAGAACAAAACTGTACTCTTTGGCAACTCTGGAGGCCAGATCTTAGAAATTAGTTCCACTGGGCTGAAACCAAAATGTTGGCAGAGTGGCATCCCTCTGCAGGCGTGCTCCAGAAGTCTGTCCTTCCTTTGCCTCTCTGCCTCTTCTGGCTTCCAGTGTGTGCAGGAATTACTTGGTTTGTGACCACACCAGTCCTGTTTCTGCCTTCATAATTACAATGCCTTCTCTTCTGTCTGTGTCAAATTCCCCTCAGTCTCTCTTTTATTAAGATGCATGTGATTGCATTTAGGACCCACACTGATAATCTCAGATAATATACCCATTTTAAGATCCTTAATTTAATCATAACTGCAGAGTCCTTTTTTGAAAATAAGATAGCATTCAGAAGTTTCAGGAATTACGACATGGATATCTTGGGTAAGGAAGCATTTTTCAAACCACCACAGTTTCTCTGTAGAAATGTTTAACAAACCTGAGTAGGCAGGATTCTGCAGTGGCTTCCCAAATTCTTACTCCCTTGTGCTCATGCTTCATATGAGTCCCTCTTGAATGTAGATGGTACTGTGGTATGATGGATTTCATTCCTGTGATTAGGTTATGTTATATGGCAAAGTAGATTTCGAAGATACAATTAAGGTCCTGAATCAGTTTATTTTGAGTTAATCAGAAGGAAGACTGGCTGGCTCCAGCTTAACCAGGCAGAAGTCCTTACAAAGGAAGAGATTTGAAGGCTGAAAAATTTTTCTCTTGCTGGTCTTGGTGCTGATGGAAATGACTGACTTCTACAGCCAAAAGGAGGTAAATTCTGTCAACAACTTGAGTGAGTTTGGAAGAGGATGGCAAGTGTCAGATAGGATGAAAGCCCCAGTTACCACTTCAGTTGCAGTCATATGAGACCTGAGCAAAGATCCAGCTGACCCATGCTGGACTCTTGACCACTGAAAACTGAGAAAATAAATGGGTGTTATTTTAAGCCACTTAATGTGTGGTATACTGTTAGTGAGAAACAGAAAATAGTAATAGAATAGCTAGTTCCCGCAATGTAGTGGTTATCATGGAGAAGGCACTGGCGACCCACTCCAGATTTCTTGCCTGGAAAATCCCATGGACGGAGGAGCCTGGTGGGCTGCAGTCCATGGGGTCGCTATGAGTCAGACACAACTGATACGACATAGCAGCAGCAGCAGTGGTTATCAGGTCTGCCTCACAGGCAAAAGGTCCAAGTCTGAAACCGGATGGAAAAAGCATGCATACTTTGGGCTTCCCTGGTGGCTCAGGAGTAAAGAATCTGGCTGCAATGCTGGAGATGCAGGAGATGTGGGTTCGATTCCTATGTTGGAAAGATCCTCTGTAGTAGGAAATGGCAACCCACTCAAGCATCCTTGCCTGGGAAATCCTATGGACAGGGGAACCTGGCAGGCTACAGTCCATGGAGTCGCCAAGAGTTGGACGTGACTTCGGTTCAGTTTATATCAGTCGTTCAGTCGTGTCCGACTCTGTGACCCCATGAATTGCAGCACACCAGGTGTCCTTATCCATCATCAAATCCCAGAGTTTACTCAAACTGGTCCATTGAGTTGGTAATGCCATCCAACCATCTTATCCTCTGTCGTCCCCTTTTTCTCCTGCCTTCAATCTTTCCCAGCATCAGGGTCTCTGCAAATGAGTCATTTCTTTGAATCAGGTGGCCAAAGTATTGGAGTTTCAGCTTCAGCATCAGTCCTTCCTATGAATATTCAGGACTGACTTCCTTTAGGATGGACTGGTTGGATCTCCTCGCAGTCTGAGGGTTTCTCAAGAGTCTTCTCCAGTGCACCAGCCCCAAGCATCCAGTATCACTGAGACGACCCAGAGGGATGGTACGGGGAGGGGGGAGGGAGGGGGGTTCAGGATGGGGAACACGTGTATACCTGTGGCAGATTCATGTTGATGTATGGCAAAACCAATACAATATTATAAACTAAAAAAAAAAAAGTCTTCTCCAACACCACAATTCAAAAGCGTCAAATCTTCAATGCTCAGCCTTCCTTATGGTCCAACTCTCACATCCATATGTGACTACTGGAAAAACCATAGCTTTCACTAGACGGACCTTTCTTGGTAAAGTAATGTCTGCTTTTTAATATGCTGTCTATGTTGCTCATAACTTTCCTTCCAAGGAGCAAGAGTCTTTTAATTTCATGGCTGCAATCACCATTTGCAGTGATTTTGGAGCCCAAGAAAATAAAATCTGTCACTGTTCTCACTGTTTCCCCATCTATTTGCCATGAAGTGATGGGACCAGATGCCATGATCTTAGTTTTCTGGATGTTGAGTTTTAAGCCAGTTTTTTCGCTCTCCTCTTTCACTTTCATCAAGAGGCTCTTTAGTTCTTCTTTGCTTTCTGCCTTAAGGGGAGGTGTCATCTGCATATCTGAGGTTATTGATATTTCTCCCAGCAATCTTGATTCCAGCTTGTGCATCATCCAGCCTAGTGTTTCTCATGATGTATTCTGCATATAAGTTAAATAAGCAGGGTGACAATATATCACCTTGACGTGCTCCTTTCCCTATCTGGAATCAGTCTATTTTTCCATGTCCAGTTCTAACTGTTGCTTCCTGACTTGCATACAGATTTATCAAGAGGCAGGTCAGGTGGTCTGGTATTCCCATCTTTTGAATTTTCTGCATTTTTTTGTGGTTCACACAGTCAAAGGCTTTGGCACAGTCAATAAAAGAGAAGTAGAAATTTTTTTGGAACTCTTACTTTTTCAATGAACCAGCGAATGTTGGCAATTTGATCTCTGCTTCCTGTGCCTTTTCTAAATCCAGCTTGAGCATCTGGAAGTTCACAGTTCACCTACTATTAAAGCCTGGCTTGGAGAATTTTGACAAACATTACTTGACTAGCGTGTGAGATGAGTGCAATTGTGCATTAGTTTGAACATTCTTTGGCATTGCCTTTCTTTGGGATTGGAATGAAAACTTATTTTTTCCAGTCCTGTGGCCACTGCTGAATTTTCCATTTTTGCTGGTAAGTTGAGTGCAGCACTTTCACTGCATCGTCTTTTAGGATTTGAAAAAGCTCAACTGGAATTCCATCACCCCCCACTAGCTTTGTTTGTAGTGATGCTTCCTAAGGCTCACTTGATATCACATTCTCAGATGTCTGGCTTTAGGCTGATGATCACACCATCTTGATTATCTGGGTCGTGAAGATCTTTTTTGTACAGTTTTTCTGTGTATTCTTGCCACCTCTTGTTAATATCTTCTGCTTCTATTAGGTCCATACCGTTTTTGTCTTTTATTGTGCCCATCTCTACATGAAATATTTCCTTGGTATCTCTAATTTTCTTGACTAATTCTCTAGACTTTCCTATTGTATTGTTTTCCTCTATCTCTTTGCATTGATCACTGAGGAAGGATTTCTTATATCTCCTTGCTATTCTTTGGAACTCTACATTCAAATGGGTATATCTTTCCTTTTTCCTTTGCCTTTTGCTTCTCTTCTATTCACAGCTATTTGTAAGCCCTCCTCATACGACTGTTTTGCCTTTTTGCATTTCTTTTCCTTGGGACTGGTCTTGATCCCTGCCTCCTGTATGATGTCAGGAACCTCCATCTATAGTTCTTCAGGCACTCTATCAGATCTAATGCCTTGAATCTATTTGCCACTTCTACTGTATAATCATAAAGGATTTGATTTAAGTCATACCTGAATGGTCTAATGGTTTTCCCTACTTTCTTCAATTTAAGTCTGACTTTGGCAATAAGGAGTTCATGTACATGACTTAGTGACTAGAGAAGAACAACAAAGCAGTACAAAGTCACTGAGCCTTTTCTGAGATGAGATCAGCTAAACCTAGGCAAAATTGTCCCTTGATAGAAACCCATGTAAACTGCCCAGTGTGGCTGAATAAGGGAGCAGATGTGCCATTGCCAATCTCTCAGCCATGCGGGCTTCTCAGTTTACTCATCTTAGGATGCTTTGCCTAACATTTATTTGACATATAACTGATTGACTAGTTGAGTATCTGGCTGGTCTAACAATATCTGAAATTATCAACATGATATTTAAATACCTCTACAATGTGATGTCAACCTATTTTTTGATTACTCTCCCCCATTCCACCTCTCATCTTCTTGGTCCTTTTGTTAAACAATGCTTGAAACAGTTACTGCCCTCTAAATGCACAGTTCTATTTTCCACAATTCTTAAAAAATCTCTTTCAACAGCTTCACTATGTATGCCCTGTTACCCTTCACTTATTAAGCTTCCTTTCATTATTCAAGATCTAGCTCAAATATGACCTCTTTTACAATCTTTTTTCATCAACTACTGTATTTGGTATGGCTAAAATTTGTCACTGTCCATTAGGCCTTTGCACATAACTTTGGTATAGCACTCATATCACAGTATTATAGTATATTTTTATTGCTATAGAAATACTGTATATATTTATTGCTGAACTGTGAATGTCTTGAAGCCAAGAACTGCACTTTATCAATTTCTCATTTCCCCATTGTAGTGGGCATCCTCTGTTTTGATAATAGCACATCCTTTTCCTTGGGAAGCAATTCTTTCTTCATGTGTTTTGTGTTGATCATTGCAGTTTTCTTGTCCCAATGTGGGCAAGACAGATTGACCAGTCATCATACCCTAATGTCTTAGTTCACAGACAGGACTAGTGCAAGACCTAAACTGGGCCAATACAAGCCATTTCTACTTTCTAATAATGACCCCAATAAGGAAAAGCTCTGTTCTATTCATTTGTAAGATTGTGGAGAATGGAAGACCCACCTGAAACCATAAGCTGAATCTTGTGGTGTTTTTCTCATTAAAGAAATAATACCAATAGGCAGAAGAAGCATAGAGAAGAGATGAGAAATCCTAAAAGACCCTGAATATGGATGTCCCTGAGACTAGACCTAACCCTGGCTTTTCAGATATCCCTACCTTTTCATGACAGCTCATTTAGGGCAAGTGGGTTTCTGTATAATTTACGGAGTTCTGCTTAACACTTCTAAAGTATCTAACAAGTAGACTGGCTCACAGACTGTGTACCCAGTAGTTGTTCAATCAAGAAGCGTTATCCTAAAGATCTTTCATTTTTTGGTGAGAAGAGCACTATTATATTTACCTGAAGAAAAGAAACTAAAAAGAATCTCAAACATATATAAAACATTTAAAATGTTATTATTAGGACTCCCTTGTTTTGGTCTTACTATTACACACAACAAATCTTCCTGGTAATCTGGCCTCTGTTTCTTATACCATCATTACGCACTTCAGAGGTAATTAAATGTCTATGATGAGTAGGGATGACCATGGCTAGACTTGGACTCATTTGCTTTTGAGTTGTTGACACCTTTACCTTTGTTGTTTTCATGTTTTCATTTCTACTGACACACTGATTTCTGTAATCTTTCTTTACCCCACTTCAGCCAAATATTTAAACAATTACTGATTTGTAGAAAATATCCAAGTCCTAATCCTTTCTCTTTCAACTTTTGATTTGAGACTACAAGGCCAATGTGCTATGCACTTTTGTTTATTCATTGCTTTTTGAAAACTTTCTAATAAAAATTATTTTAGAATTAATAATTTAGAAAGCTTGACTTTTTCTCTGGGATAATTTAAAAAATTGTAAGAATTTTAAAGAAAATATCAGGTCTCAGACTATTAGAAAATTTATGGACTTTAAATATCATTCTCAGTAATTCTAATAGTAACCATCTAGGTTGTTATAACTTTTTAAGAAATATTTCCTAACACTCCTGTGAGAATGAATATAGGGCATTTTAATGGAGGGTTCCCATTCACAAACATCCCCGTGGCATGCTTATAGTCAGTTTTAGGAGATGGCCCATATAAAAGGAAAATTGCAGTATAATTAATGATCAGTGGAGGTTGGGTACTCAAACAGAAAAGAATGGAGCAGTATTCAGGTTCATAATTAGATTTTAATTTGTGTGTTTTTTTTAAACTTTTCTATTTGACAGACATCTGAAGTCTTCAGCTTTTACCATTTAGGATCTGTCACATGAAGATCATCAGTCATTAAAAACTGAACTGACTCTAGAAGAAATTAAGAGGAAAACCAATATTATTTTTGCAGAAAATATCAAAAAAAATAATTAATATTTGCATCTTTAAGTATTTTTATAATTGACAGTAATTAATAATTGCATCTTCAAGTTATGTTTATAATTGCATTTCATAAGATTAACAAACAAGTATAGTATACCTTTTTTCAGATTGTTCTGCTTTAACTGCAGATATAATACTGCTATAGCAAGCATAGTACGGGACCAAAGAGCTGTAATAACTTTCAAATTTAGATGGTTCTTTTCTGTAACACATAGTTTATATACATTGGGCTTCCCTGGTGTCTCAGCTGGTGAAGAATCCACCTGCAATGCAAGAGATGAAACGACTGAACAGCTTACACAAGCATACTATGGTCATGGAGCTGTAATAGTTTTCAAACTTAGATGCTTCTTTTTTGTAACACATTGTTTGTATACATGGAGCATAGATTCATGTCTGGACGAGTCTGCAGATTTTCAGACTAATGGAAAGTTTTTGAATTGCCACACACAAATAATACTGTAGTAAATTACCTATCTGTGGTAAACCAAGGGCATGTTTATCCAAAATTATTATATAACCCTTCCCTGCTGCTGCTGCTGCTAAGTCGCTTCAGTCGTGTCCAACTCTGTGCAACCCTATAGAGGGCAGCCTACCAGGCTCCCCTGTCCCTGGGATTCTCCAGGCAAGAACACTGGAGTGGGTTGCCATTTCCTTCTCCAATGCATGAAAGTGAAAAGTGAAAGGGAAGTCGCTCAGTTGTGTTTCACTCCTGGAGACCCCCTGGACTGTAGCCTACCAGGCTCCTCTAAAACACAATGTTATTCATATTAAAATATAAAATAATTTACTTTCTAGCAAAGCTGGCATTGAAAACAATAGGGATATGATATTCAATAAATGGTATTGAAATTGCTCTCTATTTTGAAGAAAGTAAAGTCATATCTTTCCCTTACACTGTTAAGTCTTGCTGAAATAAATATTCAGTGTTATAATGGAAAGCAAGGATTATCATTATGACTATGAATCATTTATATCATTTTGAATTTTAATAATTTCAAATAACATTCATTATTTAGGTTTTTCTTAATATTCAATAATTAAGTATGCTATATAATACTGTATTCAAATTTAGAATTTATCTTGTGTGAATTAGCAATTACAGACATNNATTTTGCTCTGAAAATTTTTCACATTCATTGCTTTCTCTTTATCCTCACAACAAACAATTTGAATCAAATGTCTTCACCTTTAAAATAACTATGTGTTAAAATACAAGTCATAAAATTTGCCACCCTACCCATCTTTAAGTATACAGTGCAATGGTATAAAGTACATTCATAACAGTGTGTAACCATCACCACCGTCCATCTGCATAACTCTTTTCATCTTGTAAAACTGAAACTTTGTACCCATTAAACAATAACTCTCCGTTTTTCCTTCCCAGAAGTCACCCCTGAACCCACCTAGAGTCATCCTGTTAGAACAAAACATACTCCTTGTGCTTTTTGTCACTTAGAAATTTACAATGGCTTAAGGACCTCAAGCGAACAGTTGACTCATTGGAAAAGACTCTGATGCTGGGAGGGATTGGGGGCAGGAGGAGAAGGGGACGACAGAGGAGAAGATGGCTGCATGGCATCACGGACTTGATGGATAAGAGTTTGGTTGAACTCCAGGAGTTGGTGATGGACAGGGAGGCCTGGTGTGCTGTGATTCATGGGGTCACAAAGAGTCGGCCACAACTGAGTGACTAAACTGAACTGAACTAAGGAGCCCTTTGTCAAGGTTGGGGTCAAAGACACATATTACAATAAGAAATGCTCCTCATGCTCTTGTCACTTAGGAAATTACAAGGGTTTTACATCCACTGGATCATAGGAAAAAGATGGTATGTGGTGGGAGGTGGGAGGGGATTCATGTTTGGGAACGCATGTACACTCGTGGTGAATTCATGTCAATGTTTGGCAAAACCAATACAGTATTGTAAAGTAAACTAAAGTTAAAATAAAAATTTAAAAAAATAAAAATAAAAAACAAAGCACATCTACTTCTGCTTCATTGACTACACTAAAGCCTTTGACAATGTGGATCACAAAAAAATGGAGAATTAGAATTGGGAATACCAGACCACCTTATCTGTCTCCTGAGAAACCTGTATTCAGGACAAGAATCAACAATTAGAACTGGACATGGAACAACAGACTGGTTCAAAATGAGGAAAGAATAACATCAAGGCTGTATATTGTCACATTGTTTATTTAACTTATATGCAGAATAATTACTGGACATGGAACAACAGACTGGTTCAAAATGAGGAAAGAATAACATCAAGGCTGTATATTGTCACATTGCTTATTTAACTTATATTCAGAATAATTATATGCGTATCTTATTTAACAGATATGCAACTGATGTCACTCTAATGGCAGAAAGTGAAGAGGAACTAAAGAGTCTCTTGAGGAGAGTGAAGAGGAGAGCAAAAAAACTGTCTTAAAACTCAACATTCAAAAAAATAAGATCATGGCATCTGGTCTCATAACTTCACGGCAAATAGATGTAGAAAAAGTGGAAACGGTGACAGATTTTATTTTCTTGGGCTCCAAAATTACTGTGGATGATGACTGCAGCCATGAAATTAAAAGAGACACTTGCTCCTTGGAAGAAAAGCTATGACAAACTTAAACAGTGATTTAAAAAGCAGAGGCATCACTTTGCTGACAAAGGTCCATCTAGTCAAAGCTATGATTTTTCCAGTAATCGTGTATGGATGTGAGAGTTGGACCATAAAGGAGGCTGAGTGCTAAAGAATTGATGCTTTGAAACTGTGGCGCTAGAGAAGACTCTTGAGAATCCCTTGGATTGCGAGGAGATAAAACCAGTCAATCCTAAAGGAAATCAACCCTGAATATTCATTGAAAGAACTGATGCTGAATCTGAAGCTCCAATACTTTGGCTACCTGAAGGGAAGAGCTGACTCACTGGAAAACATCAAGGCTGATGCTGGGAAAGACAGAACAGGAGGAGAAGGGGACAACAGAGGATGAGATGGAATCATGAACTTAATGGACATGAGTTTGAGCAAACTCTGGGAGATAATGATGGACAGGGAAGACTGGCATGCTGCAGTTTATGGGGTCTCAAAGAGATGGACACGACTTAGCAACTCAACAACAGCAATGCCAGGACCAAAGCCAGAGACCTAAGTTTGAATGTGTATGTATAAATATATATATATATGTATTTTTCCTATTGTCTTAAATACAGTATTTGTCTTTTATGACTGTCTTGTTTCAGTTGGTATGCTGCTGCTGCTGCTAAGTCGCATCAGTCGTGTCCGACCCCATAGACGGAAGCCCACCAGGCTCCTCCGTCCCTGGGATTCTCCAGGCAAGAACACTGGAGTGGGTTGCCATTTCCTTCTCCAATGCATGAAAGTGAAAAGTGAAAGTGAACTCGCTCAGTCGTGTCCGACTCTTAGCGACCCCATGGACTGTCGCCTACGAGGCTCCTCCGACCATGGGATTTCCCAGGCAAGAGTACTGGAGTGGGGTGCCATTGCCTTCTCCATCAATTAGTATAATGTTCTTTAAATTTATTCATGTTGTAGCAAAATTTACTTCCTTTCTAAGACTGAATAATACTTCATTGAATATACTACATTTTCCTTATCCATTTGTCCTATGATAGGCACATAGATCGCTTCTAGTTTTAGCTGTTGTGAATAAATTTGATATGATCATGGATGTGCAAATATTCTTCAAGACCTTGCTTTTAATTCTTTTGCTTATATACCAAGAGGTGGAATTATTGAATTATATGGTAATTGTAGTTTTACTTTTTTGAGGAACTGACACTGAATGTGTATTTTACATTCCCAGCAATGGTTCACTAGGGTTCCAGTTTCTCTACGTTCTTGCCACCATTTGTTTTCCATTTTTTAAAAAAAGTAGCTGTTCTAATGGATATGATGTAGTATCTCATTGTAGTTTTGAAATTTGCATTCTCCTAGTGGTGGCATTGATTTTATTTTCATGTGTTTATTGACCATTTATGTATCTTTTCTGGAGAAATGTCTATTCAAGTCTTTTGTGTTTTTAAATTGGATTATTTGTGTTTTTTGTTGTTGTTATTGAATTTCAGGAGTTACCTACACTATTTGTCTTTCGTATCGGTTTTATGATTTACAAATATTTTCTCCCATTCTGTGCATACCTTCTTTATTCTATCAATATTATCTTTTGATGCACACATTTAAAATATTCATGAAGTCCATTTTGTCTATTTTTTCTTTTGTTATTTATGCCTTTGGTCATATCCAAAAAATCAAAGTCAAATCTAATGTAAAGCTGGAGTGGGTTGCCATTTCCTTCTCCAATGCATGAAAGTGAAAAGTGAAAGTGAACTCGCTCAGTCGTGTCCGACTCTTAGCGGACTATGTCTTGTGTTTTCTTCTAGGAATGTTGTTTCAGGTATTATATTTAGGACTTTGGTCCATTTTGAGTTACTTTTCCTATATGATATTAGGTAAGAGTCCAACTTCATTCTTTTGCATGTGGATATTGTTTTCTCAGTACCATTTGTCAAAAAGCCTGTCCTTTCTCCATTGAATGGTCTAGGTGCAGTTAAAATCATTTTTACATATACAAAAGGGTTTATTTCTGGGCTCCCTATTCTATTCCACTGGTCTAAATACCTCTGTTTATGTCAAAATCACACTGTTTTGATTACTATAGTTTTTTAGTAAATTTTGAATTTAGAAGTGTGAATCCTCCAGTTTTATTCTTCTTTTTCATAATTGTTTTGGCTATTTAAGGCCCCTTGATATTCTATTTTAGGGTATATTTTTACAAAAACCATCATTGGGATGTTGATAGGGATAATATTGTACTGGGTTTCCCTGGTGGCTCAGAGGTTAAAGCATCTGCCTGCAATGTTGGAGACCTGGGTTCGATCCCTGGGTCGGGAAGATCCCCTGGAGAAGGAAATGGCAACCCACTCCAGTTTTCTTGCCTGGATAATCCCATGGACACAGGAGCCTGGTGGGCTATAGTCCACGGGGTCGCAAAGAGTCAGACACGACTGAGAGACTTCACTTTACTTCACTTTTAGGGATAATATTGAATCTGTTGATTGCTTTGGGTATTGAGATTTTAACCATATTGAATCTTCTAATCCATGAATATGTGATGTGTTTCCATTTATTTGTGCCTTTTTAATAGTCACATTATGTCTTAGTATTTTATCTTCTTTATTTTAGCAATGTTTTCTAGTTTTCATTATACTAGTACTTTACTTCCTTGGCTAAGTCAATTGCTAAATATTTTTTTATTTTGATGCTATTACAAATGGGTTTGTTTTTGTAATTTTATTTTTAGATTGTTCATTATTATTTTATAGGAATGCATTTTTTCCATTGACTTTGTGTCCCTNNGGTGAGATCATTTTAGTTTTAACAGGTTGTGTGTATATATGTGTGTATGTGTGACATCATTAGGGTTTTCTACATGAAAGATCATATCATCTGCAAACAGAGACACTTTTTACTTCTTCCTTTTCAGTTTGGTTGTCCTTTATTTCTTTTTCTTACCTAATTTCTTAGGCTAGAACTTCCATTAATCTGCAGTCTCTGTCTTTGCCAGGACTAAAGCAGTCTTAATTCTTTTCCTTGTTTTATTTTATTTTTTCTATCCTCATTTCAGTTATTCTTCCACACTTTACTTTGTTATAGAGTAATCGTTCTACATTTTAAACATGATCTTTAAGGGCCTCTGATATCCCCAAAGCTGAAGTCCAATTTTTTAGCACTACACTTAAAGTAAAAGGACTCCTACACCACACCCTACACTCTTTGGACATAGATGGCGTTTTTATTTTCTGACTTTGGTGCTTTACCCATGGTTTTCTGTCAGCCTAGATTTCAAGTCTTTCTCTTTCTTGTCATTCATAAATCTCTTCCTTTAAATTCCAGTTCAAACATCTTAACCTGTCTAGAACCAGCTTTGAGTCTCCCTGTCACTTACATTTCTTTCTAATTTATCCCATGGCACTGTATACTGGTCTCATGGCTCTTTTCACACTTTAATTCATATTAGCATTAGTTTATCTCTCTCTGCCACAACCTTTAAATTCCTTGAGGGGAGAAATTGCTTATTTTACTTCTTCTCCAGGTTATAGGGAGTAGCACGTAGGCCTGTTAGTATTATTAGTAAATGTTCAATACATAGTTGCAGATTGGGATTCTAAACATATTTATACACATTGAGGAATAAGAAGTATAAAATAGTAGGGATCTTAAATTTTTATTTCTGTTCCCTGAGTTCCCTCATCTTTACATTTCTTTCACAAATGAGACTGAATATATTTTTTCTTGGTGATATGGGAAAAATTATTTTCTTCTTGTTTCAAATTCCTCTTTTGTAAGCCCAGAGTATGACTGTGAACTTTATATCATAATAAGGGCCACTGAGAGATGTTATAAAGATAAACAGAAATAAAATATACTTTATAAAGCAAATTTTCTCTCACAATGTAAGAAGAATATCTAACCACCAATGCACTCATTTCTCCAGTTCAGCAACTTTCAAGAAATGCTGCATATAACTGAATATGTAAGTAGAATAAAAATCTGACAAATCCCTCCTGGGTATAAAAAGATGGATCAGTCAGAGAAACTCACTCTATAAATTCTGCAGCACACACAAAAGGTGGATTGGAAAGTCAGAGCATCTCCAGAGACACCACCACTTGCAAGAGGGTTGTAAATTGTGTGGGATTTTGAGATGAGAGATAGATGCTTATTCTCAGGGTGTCATAATTAGTCTCTGCAGTGAATTTTTCCTGAGAAATTCAAACAAAGGTCTATGGTTCGAGACTTTTAAGAAGTCAAGATTGTATTAGAAAACAGATGATGGCCTGACCCATTGTTATCGGCCTATCTAAAGTGAAATTCAAAGAATGTAATCTTTTAATTAAATCAAACTCTGCTACAGATCAGGTGTATTTCTCCCAGTTGTCATTCTTGGAAAGGCTTCAGTAGTTATTGAAATGTATAGTTCAATTTAGTTGGTAAATTTACCTGAATGAAAGATATTATGGCCCTTCTTTTGGAAAATATTTAAAAACCAGAACATTACTGAAAACTTATTTATTATAATTCTTTTTAGAATACAGTTTTACAAATTGCAGGTTGTCTCATTCTGGAATAACTTCCTAATACTGTTATTTTGATATATACATATATTCAAATTAGTTCATAAGCTCTTATTGAATAGAAGCCTTTTGAACTTACAGCACAGTAAGTATGATTTATAATAAGGGTATCAATTCTCTGTATATAATTGGATACTTTTAAATGCTGAAATATGTTGAAGTGTTATTTCCTCAGTCTTGTTTGTACTACAGTTTGCCCTATCTGTGCAAAAGTTTTGGCAAGGAATCATTGTTACCAATTTTGCTTTTGAACAAATAAACTTAACATTCAAGTTAAGTTCAGACAGACAGTAAAGCATCTGCCTGCAATGCTTGAGATCTGGTTTCAGTCCTTGGTCAGGAAGATCCCCTGGAGAAGGAAATGGCAACCCACTCCAGTACTCTTGCCTGGAAAATTCCATGGAGGGAGGAGCCTGGTAGGCTAAGGGCCATAGGGTTGCAAAGAGTCGGACACGACTGAGCGATTTCACTTTTCTTTATACACCTTATATGAGAGACATAAATTTGACCTCTATCTATTTTGTATTATTAATCATAAGTTCCTTCCCAAGACTCTTGGACTCTAACACTATGTAAGTTCTTAGTAAATTCTGGTTGCATTAAATAAGTGAATTCAGTGCAACTTTTTTGCGCTCCTACAGTTGTTTCTAACCAGTTGGTGGATATAACTCTTCATTCTTTTTTTTTTTGAATAGGTTTCTTGTTCTAGACCTGACAAGATATATGTTTCCTCAACTATTATTTAGTGAAAATCTTTTAAATATTAATATCTGCATTAGTATTAAGAGCAAAGAGGATACAGGGATAAGATCTTGTTCCTCACAGATTGATGGTTGGAGCAGGCATACAGTTCTTTACAACTTAATGTGACCTGTCCTAGTTCAAAGTAGCTTGGGACACTGAGGAAGAGAAGGCAGTCTGACTCTTTCTTATAGTATGTGTGAGATTTCAGCCACGATTTAGAGGAGCAGTAAGAGTTCCCAAAGTGGAGAAGACAGTTAGGGTATTTCAGAAAGAAGAGAAAGCATAAAAATGCAAACAAATGACATAGGAATCTTGTCCAGGGAATTTCTGAAATTTTGTAGCTATAAAATATAGTTTAAGAAGGAGCTGTGAAGCATGACATGAAGGAAACCATATAGTCAAGTTTTGACAGTGTGACATTTTTGAATTCTCCTGCTGGGTTCGATTCCTGGGTTGGGAAGATCCTCTGGAGGAAGGCATGGCAACCCACTCCAGTATTATTTCCTGGAGAATCTCCATGGACAGAGGAGCCTGGTGGGTTACAGCCCCGGGGGCACGAAAAGTCAGACGTGACTAAGTGACTAAGCACAGTGCTTGGCTGGCCAAGCTAGTGGATTCTGACCAAGGATGGGATTTTGAACTGGGTTTAGCTGCCTTTGTTGGGTTGGGCTGAGTTGAAATTGAGGCTCGGTTAACCTTTGGTCTTTGATTATGGAGAAAAGAAGAAACCAACAACAGTATATAGGACAAAAGAAAACCTTCAGGAAACCTATAGGAAACAAAGAAACCTTGCAAGCCAAGTATAGATGCTCAAAGAACTAGAGCAGGCGCTCAGAAATCTAGTCCAAGATAAAGGGTCTGCAAATGCTGATACTGACGTAGCGTGTGAGAAAGTTGAGACAGGATGACCATTTTAGGAAGCCTTCTCAGTCATTAAAATGGAGATGATAAGAAACTGAACTGGTATAATGAGAGAAAAAAATGGAGAGGACGAATGAGGTAAGAACAATACGTAGCTAGAGCTTTCAGGCCACTTACATTTAATACAATTATTAGTTTTTAATCTTTTTAATTATTTTTATTTTAAAATTTTAATTGGGGTATAATTGATTTACACTGTTGTTAGTTTCAGCTATACAGCAAAGTTATCAGTTGTACATAAATGTATATCCACTCTTTTTTAGATTCTTTTCCCAAATAGGTCATTACAGAGTATTGAGTAGAGTTGTCTGTTATACAGTAGGTCCTTATTAGTTATGTTTTATATGTAGTAGTGTGCATTGATTTTGTATGACTTAAGTCTACCGTCATTCTATTTTTTTTCCCGTTTTTTAGACCTTTTCTCCCTTTGCTTCTTTATTTAGATGAGCTATTTTTTCTTAGAGTTTCATGTAATTTTCTCTATTACCTCTTTGACTGTATCTTTTTGTTTTGGTCCCCACCAATTACTCTAGGGATTAAAATATATATTCTTAAAATATCATAGTCTTATTGTTGCTGTTCAGTCACTATGTTATATCCAACTCTTTGTGACCCCGTGGACTGCAGCACACCAGGCTTCCCTGTCCTTTACTATCTCCCAGAGTTAGCTCAAACTCATGTTCATCAAATGGTTGATGCTATTGTACCATCTCATCCTCTTTCACCCCCTTCTCCTCCTGCCTTCAATCTTTCCCAGCATTTGGGTAGTTTCCAATGAGTCGGCTCTTATCAGGTGGCCTAAGTTTCGGAGTTTCAGCTTTAGCATCAGTCCTTCTAATGAATATTCAGGGCTAATTTCCTTTAGGATTGACTGGTTGGATCTCCTTGCAGTCCAAGGGACTCTCAAGAGTCTTCTCCAGCACCACAGTTCAAAAGCATCAATTCTTCAGTGCTCAGCCTTCTTTATGGTCCAACTCTCACATCCATACATGACTACTGGAAAAACAGCTTTGACTAGATGGACCTTTGTCGGCCAAGTGTTGGCCCTGCTTTTTAACATGCTGTCTAGGTTGGTCATAGCTTTTCTTCCAAGGAGCAAGCGTCTTTTAATTTCATGGCTGCAGTCATCATCCACAATGATTTTGGAGCCCAAGAAAATAAAATCTGTCACTTTGCAACTGTTTTCCTTTTATTTGCTATGAAGTGATGGGACAGGAGGCCATGATCTTTGTTTTTTGAATGTTGAGTTTTAAGCCAGCTTTTTCACTCTCCTCTTTCACTTTCATCAAGAGGCTTTTTAGTTCTTCTTCGCTTTCTGCCAAGAAGTGAAGTGATATCATCTGCATGACTGAGGTTATTGATATTTCTCCCTGCAATCTTGATTCCAACTAGAGCTTCATCTAGCCTGGCATTTCGCATGATATACTTTGCATATAAGTTAAATAAGCAGGGGGACAATATACATCCTTGATGTACTCCTTTCTCAATTCAGACCCAGTCAGTAGTTCCATGTTCAGTTCTAACTGTTGCTTTTTGACCTGCATACAGATTTCTCAGGAGGCAGGTAGGGTGGCTTGGTACTCCCATCTCTTTAAGAATTTTTCATGGTTTGTTGTGATCCACACAGTCAAAGGCTTTAGCATAGTCAATAAAGCAGAAATAGATATTTTTCTGGAATTCCCTTGCTTTCTCTATGATCCAGTGGATGTTGGCAATTTGATCTCTGGTTCCTCTGCCTTTTTAAAACCAAGGTTGTGTATCTGGACGTTCTCAATTCATGTACTGCTGAAGTCTGGCTTGAAGGATTTTGATCATTACCATGTTAGCATTTTAAATGAGTGCAGTTGTATCAGTCTATTTTGGGATAATATTATAATACTTAGAAAAGTAAGACATTTACAAAACATACATATATTTACCCCTCCTCTTCTCTGTGCTATTTCCCAACGTGATAAATCCCATATGTATTTGTTACTATTCTGCTTTAAACCATCAAATGATTTTTAAATAAATTAGTTTAAGGCTTCTCTGGTGGCTCGGATAGTAAACAATCTGCCTGCAATGCAGGAGACCTGGGTTCTGTAGAAGGGAATGGCAACCAACTCCAGTATTGTTGCCTGGAGAATTCCATGGACAGGGTCACAGAGTTGGACATGACTGAGCTACTGCACAAGGAATTTAAGGTGTTAGGTTTAGTGTGAATTTTCTGAGAGGACTAATTCCCTCAATTTTTGTTTATTGCAAATGTCTTTTTTCACCTTATTGGTATTTTTTTCTGATAAAGAGCAAACATTTATTATTATAATCACACAGACATTAAACACTTAAATGTAATGAGATTCTTTCAATCAGCTAGTATTTATTGAGTGCCCACTACATGAAAGTCACCTAATTAGGCACTGACATCTTAGTCTTTATACTATTGATGAAATGCCCATTATGAATTGAACATTAGGGCATGGACATCTGGTCAGTCTAGTCAAAACTGTGGTTTTTCCAGTTGTCATGTATGGATGTGAGAGTTGGACTATAAAGAAAGCTGAGCGCTGAAGAATTGATGCTTTTGAACTGTGGTGTTGGAGGAGACTCTTGAGAGTCCCTTGGACTGCAAGGAGATCCAATCAGTCCATCCTAAAGGAGACCAGTGTCCTGAATATTCATTGGAAGGACTGATGCTGAAGCTGAAACTCCAATACTCTGGCTACCTGATGCGAAGAACTGACTCATTGGAAAAGACCCTGATGCTAGGAAAGATTGAAGGCAAGAGGAAAAAGGGATGAGATGATTGAATCACATCACCGACTCGATGGACAAGAGTTTGAGCAAGCTCTGGGAGTTGGCGATAGACAGGGAAGCCTGGCATGCCACCATCCATGGGGTCGCAAAGAGTCAGCTCAGCCCGTGAGTCACAACTACTGAGCCCAAGTGCTGCAACTACTGAAGCCCGCATGCCCTATAGAGTCTGTGCTGACACAACTGAGCGACTGAACTGAACTGAACTGAACTGGGGATTTCTCATCAAATCCTGAGTGAGGATCCTCTGACTCCATTCTATGAAAGTCACAGTTTTATCTGTTTAAAAACCTTTTAATCTTAAAATAATTAAAGACTCCCATCCAGGAAGTTGAAAGGTAGTACCGAGATTTCTGTTTACCCTTCACTCAGCTTCTTAGGATAGTAATGCCTTATATAACTTGTAGTATATTATCAAAACCAGCGGATTGTTATTGGTACAACCTATAGACATTATTCACATTTACCAGTTTTGCATGCACCTCTGTATACATGCATGTGTAGTTCTATGCAGTTTTATCACGTGTATAATTCATGTAACCAGCATCAGGATACAGAACTGTCCACCAAGCCAAGGGGGCTTCCTTGTGCTACTCCTTTAGAGCCATCCCCACTGCTACTGCCAGCCTCACCCCTGCCAACCACTCATCTATTTTCCATCTATTACTCTTTTGTGTATAACCTTCATACTTGCTAAGAAGAAAAGTTTTAATCTCTCACAGAGACAAAGCAGATTAACAGGCAGTTTTTCAATGTCAATGGGATTTTCAGACTTGATTTTAAATAAATTCACTGACATTTTTGATACAGTGAAGTGTTTCTAAGAGTGTCCTTTATATGGGTGCAACCTACTTCAAGGGAAATAAATGTTCGTTTCAAAAGTGTGCTTTAAATATTTATGAAACTGGTATGTCCTGCTTTACCAGGTTCAGTTCAGTTTAGTTCAGTCACTCAGTTGTGTCCAACTCTTTGCGACCCCATGGGCTGCAGCATGCCAGACCTCCCTGTCCATCACCAACTCCTGGAGTTTACTCAACTCATGTTCACTGAGTCGGTGATGCCATCCAACCTCTCATCCTCCACTCATCCTCATCTCATTACCAGGTTGGGATACAAAATAATGGTATTTCTTATGACTTTTTCATTTGTACTAATGGATTCTTTGCCCTGATACCCCCTATTTGCAAGAAACATCTTTCTGCCATCCATACAATCCACCTCATAATAATTTTAAGAACTTCAGAGTTGGTCATTTGGTCCAAGAGCCTCGGTTCTGACTACTGTTACCTTCAGCAAAGAACAATGGAAATATTTTGTTATTGTTGTTGTTCTGACCCAAGAGTCCCAGGCTCTTCTGTTGCCATCTTTGTCTCATGCTATTACTGGTAGTCAAGCAATATGACACAGTCCTCCACTGCTATTGGAGAAGACCAAGTACACATCACCACTGCTGGACTGGAAGCTTCTATGGGTGCAATTGGGAAGGAAGTCTCCACACACACACACACACACACACACACACACACACACACAGAAATGTCTAGATCTAAAGGCACTCCAGCATCAGCCATGCCCTGGGAATGGGATCAACCTTCCTTACAACCTCCAAGCAGGACACAGCTTATCTGTGTTCAAGCAGTATCATTCCTGGGTTTCATGCTGCTTCCAGGTGGAACTGAATTCTACAACTGTTACTCCACCAGCAAAGGCAGGGGTAGGAAGAGACAAGAAGTGCTGAGGGGATATTTTCTGTGTCTTCCCTCCACAAGGCCATAATCCCTCAAACCCACCATCTTCAGTCTTTTTGAGCCCTGCTGTCCTTGTCCCTAAACTTAATCCTATCCTTAGGCTTGCCCATCCAACAAGGCTTGCCGATTCCTGCTTGAGATGACGAAGCATTTTAATACTGCATATCTTGGCAACTGACAACCACAGTTTTAAACAAAATTACTTTCTAAGATTTGGAATTTCTCACCTTATCAAAAATCACTTTGTTATGTTCAAAAGCAAACAACTTTGAGAATACCCATCTCTAAAACTGACTCTGTGACTTTCTATTATTTCTAGGCATAATTTCAATGGGCNTTCAATGGGCAGTTATGATAAATGATAATTATTTTCTAAGAGATGCATTTCCTGTGGAAAACATAAGCAGAGGTTGTGTTCTGATGCACCAGCTACAGAGCCTAGGAAACCATGCCATGCATCTCCTCTCCCACTGCCTGTACATTTCTTGGTACTAGTAAAGAGCAAGAGAGAAGTGGAGATCACATTCTAAAGCAATAAGACAGTGAATAAACAGATACTTTTATGCACAGCAAGAATGAAGAAAACAGAAGGGAGTTATGGCATAGGGTGACTATAGGTATGAATTTCTTCAGCTAGGAAAACCAGAGAAGATTCAGAAAGCAGCCATTAAAAAATCCTGAGGAAGAGAGTGTATGCTTCAGGGCAGGGCTTTTCATATGTTTAGTTCACACAAACTAGAACAGTGTCTGACCCATCTACAAAATATTTGTGAGTTGCAGTAATAAGGGTTTCAGGCAGATGGAAGAGCAAGTCCAAGGACCCCACGACAGAAAGATCAGTGTGGCTGGAAAAGAGTGAATGAAGGGAGAGTCAAAGGAGTTGACTTTTGTGGGGCATGAAGGGGGTCAATGTTTGCATTTTGGCTTTTTATTCTGCTTGTAAGGAGGACGCACTAGATAATGTTAAACAGTAGGGTGACAACATCAGCTTTTCATTTTATCTACCCAGTAGCCAGGGGTTGCAATGGGATGGCCTGGCATAGGAGAGTTGGATGGAAAGCTATGACTTGGAGAGCTCATGAGATCCCTGGGATGCATGCTGCCATGCAGGACCCTTCATAGCGTAGGCATCTCAGTCTAAGTTCACCCTCCCTGGGACCTGTGGAATCAGAGGATATCCAAGTCATGAGAAGCTTGAGATCAGGAGTGAGGCTGGGATGTGTAGGCGACACCCAGCAGTAAATGCAGGTAAAGGACATGACAATGCAGAAATAGGGAGGGGCAGAGAAAAATGCATTGTCAGATGATCAGTTACAATGACAGCTAAAGTAACTGATCGCCCTGGAAAAATGATCAATCTGAGACACCGTGTTAGCATGGCGTTCCTCATTAAAGAATCAAAATTTGTTTTCAAATAGACTCACATAATGTCTGTTTTGGTCTTTCCTTGATCTTCATAGAAAAGAAACACATGGGCTCATTGTTCAAAATTAATATATTTCAGGAAAATTATACTCTTAAAAAGTTTCCTTGTTACAAAACTTTAATATTAAGTTTTCTTTCACAAATGAATAAATTGCT